>JAXLNO010004050.1:0-70000 GCA_038087875.1 Malacoraja senta | reverse complement strand
TAAAGTAATACAGCGCGGAAGTAGAGCCTTCGGTCCAATTTGCTCATTCCGTCCAAGATGCCCCATCTACACTTGTCCTATTTGCACGCTTTTAGCCCATATTTCTCGAAAACATTCCTGTCTTCGAATTTGCCCAAATGCGGTTCAAATGATGTTTTATTATCTACCTCAAATACCTCATCTACCAGCCCATTCCCTACACCCACCGCCCTCTCTGTGGTAAAGCTTCATGTGAAGTACGTCCCTTGCTTACGCACATCGGCCCGTGTGCCGACGCGTCTATCTATAGGATGATCCAGAGTACGGTCAGACAGGAAGTGAAGAACGCGCTTAAATATTTAACCGTAGTTATTAGTAAACCCAAGAAACTGGCGCGGCAGTGGCCTGGAACCAGACTTGGGATGTGACGCCGACTTTCGCTTTATTCTTCCACAAGATCGCGCTGTTATGTACTCTCGATTTCACCCAGAACGGTCTCGTGGAACAAGCCCCTCCATTGAAATAGATTTTACCCATTGCTCCATTTATTCTCGACTCTAACTCGATATCGTGTGGTTCTTGTCCATTCGCCGTATCTGATCCCCTCATGCTTTCTTGCAGCCCCCAACCCTAATCTTAATTCCATTAAATTATGGTTCCATTGAAATATTAATTCCATTGCATTTTTGTTCTTCCTTCAGCGAACGTGCTGACGGCTGCAATCCTACACCGGGGAAAGTGCGGCTCTCCAGAGGAATCACCCGTTACATGGTGGCGATGGCAATCTCCGACCTTCTCGTTATAATCTTACACGTGTTACTCCGGGAAATCTACATTTACTACTTCCCTAACTCGTTCCTCTCCCTCAGCGCAGTTTGTCCTTCTAATGTGTACCTGCGGATCGTCACCGTGGACTATTCCGTCTGGTTAACAGTGTCCTTCAACCTTTGACCGTTTTGTGAGCATTTGCTGCCCGAAGCTGAGACTCATCTATTGCACGGCCGCCGTGGTCATTGTGTCCATGTGCGCGCTGTGCTGCATAAAGTACATCCCCTTTAACTTCATGTACGAGTCACGCTTCACTATGGACAGTGTCAAGTGGGGGTGCCGACCCAAACCAGCCTACTTCACCTCCATCTGGTGGGTGGCTTTCTCGTGGATGTGCAGCATCTCTCTCTCCTCCTTCCCTTCCTTATGGTTCTATTGTTTAACGGGTTGACGGTCAGGAACATCGTTGCGGCCAGCAGAGTCCGCCGGCGCCTGAAGGCACTGGATGGCAAGGACACTGAGACAGAGAATCGGACAAAGTCCATTATTTTACTGTTCACAGTGTCCGGTGCCTACATACTGCTGTGGACAACGTCAACTGTGACCTACATTTCCACTCGTGTCACAGAGAACTTCGTGGGCGGGGATCAAACAAGCCCCTCTTACCTCGCCAATGAAGTGGGGGCCCTTGCTCATGCACATCAGCTCCTGCGCGAACACTTGTATCTATGGGATGACCCAGAGTAGGTTCAGACAGGAAGTGAAAAACGCGGTTAGATATTTAACTGGGGTTGTTAGTAAACCTATGAAACTGGGCGCGGCAGTGGTCTAGAACCAGATGAGATGTGACGCTGCCCTTCGCTTTATTCTTCCACAAGATCGTGCTGTTCTATGCTCTCGATTTCACCCAGAGTGGACTCATGGAATAGGACTCCTCGTTTACCTGCTATTTTTGCGTCAATTTTCTCGGTTCAGTTTGTAAGCTGCCGTGAAATAAAGCGATCGACAGAGTGTAATCTTCATATTTCCATCTCATTGCAAGAAATAAAGATGTTGCATTAAAATCAATGAACCTGAAAACCTGCCCCCGCTTTTTTTAAATTACATCAGGTTTCATCCATTCTTTGTTTTCTGATGACTGAATAATGTTTCGCCTTCTGGGCAAAGTCTAAGCGAAATGTGTTGGGCACGTTTTGCACGCAGAGAGTGGTAGGCGTTTGAAACGCGCTGTCGTTGATGGTCGTGGTAACAGACATGATGGGGCATTAAACAATTTTCAGATAGGCAGGTGGATGTGCAGGAAATAAAGGCATATGACACACGTGCGAGTTTAGTTCAGCTTGGCATCATGTTCAGCAGGGAACATTTTCGCTGAGTGACTTGTTCCTATGCTTTACTGTTCTATGTGCTAAGAAAGGTGAAAGACGTCGAGGTCTCCAATGTGCAGGAAGGGACTGCAGGTGCTGGTTTACACTGAAGACAGACACGACATGCTCGTGTAACTCAACGGGTCAGGCAGCGTCTCTGGAAAAAAAGGCACAGGTTACATTTTGGGTCGAGAATCTTTTTCAGACTCTTTTCTGAAGCAGGGTCTCCAACCGAAACGCCACCAACTACTTTTCTCCAGAGGCATCTAGTGCACTAATTCTGTTTTGTTTCTCATTTGTGATATTCAGTACTATTTCCTTCATGAATGCTTTTATGTAACATCATTTCTTACCACAGCGCTACATGTCTTCCCTGCACATGTGCACGAGGAACACGCACACATTTACACATCGAGAAATATACACACTCCTGAGTCGATCGCCCCGATGGCGCTTCTATCGTCGACTGCGGGGGCTTTGACCGACTCGGCTCCGGATGGTTTGACTGCCCCGGGAGCGCGTGAACAAGAGTAAGCAGATTGAACTTTATTGCCTTCCATCACAGTGAGGAATATGGAATCCAATGTGAGGGATGTTTCTGTTAACTTTTATGTGGTTGTGTGTCTTGTTGCTTTTCCCTCAGTTTGGCTGTTTGGTAACTCGAATTTCACTGGACCTTAATTGGTACATGTGACAATAAACTGACCTTGAAACCTTGAACCTTGAAACATAGATACACACTCTCACACAATACACACACGAACCCCCCCCCCCCACACACACACACACGCACAAACACGCACCCACACGCACCCACACGCACACACACGAACCCCCCCCCCCCACACACACACACACGCACAAACACGCACCCACACGCACACACACGCACCCACACGCACACACACGCACCCACACGCACACAAACGCACCCCCCCCCACACACACACACGCACAAACACGCACCCACAAGCAACCACCCACACACACACGCACACACACACACACGCGCACACACACGCACCCACACGCACACACACACACGCACACACAAGCACCCACTCGCACCCACCCCCACACACACACACACACACACACACGCACACACACGCACCCACACGCACACACGCACGCACACGCACACACAAGCACACACACGCACCCACTCGAACCCACACACACACACACGCACCCACACGCACACACGCGCACCCACACACGCACCCACACGCACCCACGCACACACACACACACACACACACACACACACACACACACACACACACACACACACACACACACACACACACACACACACACACACACACACACACACACACACACACACACACACACACACACACACACACACACACACACACACACACACACACACGCACGCGAAGAGTCTCGATCCGAAACGTCACCCATTCCTTCTCTCCAGAGATGCTGCCTGTCCCGCTGAGTTCCTCAAGCATTTTGTGTCTATCTTCGGTTTAAATCGGCATCCGCAGTTCCTCCCAGCACATAAGAACGTAGGGAGGTGCTTGGGGTTCGTAGACCAGCCGCAGAATATGAATGGAAGTAGGATATGGAGCAAATATATAACACGTGTGTAGGCCGCGGGTAGAATTCCGTGCACAGTTCTGGTCGCCACTCTGAATGAAGATGCAGTTTTGGTCATTTACCAAGATGTTCGCCAAGGGTGGATTATCTGGTCTATGAGGGGAGGTGGATAAGCAGCGGCGTTTCCTTCAGAGCGGATTATGCTGGGGGAGGCTCATAGACCTATGTAAAATTGGAACGTGGCGGGGTGGGGGTTATGAACAGAAGTGGCAGAGGACAGATATGTCTATTACTAGGGAGTAAAGGTTTATCGTGAGGTGTAGGACATTTAAAATGGATTTCAGGAATATAATGCGCAAAATCTGGATGCATTGTAGAGGTGGTCGTGGATACACATAGCATGACAACATTTCAGTTCCATTAGCATTTCAAATGCCACGGATAGAACGACGGTAGTATTTGTCAGCTAGTCGAGCTACATAACTCCAAGTGATGTCACCACACAGGTACAGTGATCCAGTTTCGATCCTGACCTCCGACTGTCTCCATGAAGTTTGCACCTTCTCCATTTGAATGCGTGGGTTTTCCCGGGAGTTTCGCTTCCGTCCGTCCCTCACATCCTGGAGACATGCGGATTAGTAAATTATCAGGCAAGATGTCAGTAGTGCGTGGTTGCATCTGGAGCGCGAATTGATTGTATTGAGGCAAGAATAAAGTGCGATTAGTTTCTAATTACACCTATAGGTGCTTAGCGCCGGGAGGATGTTGGGTGAAAATAATAGAACAAGTTACATGCGGTAAATATGAAATCTGAAATATAAAATCTGATATAAAGGTGCCGACCAGGCTACACCCGTGGGAAAGGAAACAGAGCTAATATTTCCCGGCCTCCTTGCAACTTAATCAGATTCGTTTGTCTTTTCCAAATTCTGACGAACTGGTCTGTTGGTGCGTCCATCACATCCTCGATGCCATTAGGTGGCGCGAATTAATTTAACTCTTCAATTACCGCGATTAATGTGTGAAGAGATCTGAAACGTCAGCCGGGTAAGATGTCTAACATTGTACTCAACCCGATAACTAATGGTCACTTCATCTGTTTGTCACAATCCTCCTACGATGCACAGAAGTAATATCAAGCTTTAACTTCTGCAACTTTTAATGCATATTTACGGAATTTACTGTGTGTTGATGCTATGATGCGTCTCGACTCTGGATCAGTTCCTGTGGACTGGAGGGTAGCCAATGTAACTCCCCTCTTTAAGAAAGAAGGGAGAGAGAAAACGGGGAATTATAGACTGCTTAGCTTTACATCGGTAGTGGGAAACTGCTGGAGTCGATTATTAAAGATGTTATAGCAGCGCATTTGGAAAGCATTGACGGGATCTGAAAAGTTGGCATGGATTTATGATGGGGAAATCATGCTTGACTAATCTTTTGGAATTTTTTAACGGTGTAACAAGTAGAATGGATAAGGGAGAGCCAGTGGATGTGGTGTATCTGAACTTTCAAAAAGCCTTTGACACGGTTCCACACAAGAGATGATTGTGCTAAATGAGAGAACATGGTTTTGGGGCTTGGGTTTTGACATGGATGGAGAACAGGTTGGCAGAAAGGAAGCAAAGAGTAGGAGTTAACGGTTCCTTTGCAGAATGGCAGGTAGTGACTAGTGGGGTGCCGCAAGGCTCGGTTCTGGGACCCCAGTAGTTTACAATATATATTAACGATTTAGACGAGGGATTTAAATGTAATATTTCTAACTTTGCGGATGACACAACGCTGGGTGGGAGTGTGAGCTGCGAGGAGGATGCTATGAGGCTGCAGGGTGACTTGGATAGGTTGGGTGAGTGGGCAGAAGCATGGCAGATGCAGTATAACGTGGATACATGTGAGGTTATCCACTTTGGTGGCAAGAACGGGAAGGCAGATTATTATCCGAATGGTGACAGATTTGGAGTAGGGGAGGTACAAGTCAAGTCAAGTCAAGTGAGTTTATTGTCATGTGTCCCTGGTAGGACAATGAAATTCTTGCTTTGCTTGAGCACAACAGAACATAGTAGGCATTTACTACAAGGCATTCTATAAATATATACACAATGGTCAATATACTGATAAAGTGCAAATAACAGTATTGGCTAGTAAAGTTCAGTGTTATGTCCGAGCCAGGTTTAATAGTAAGATTAAACGAGAACTTACCAGTTTGAAGTTTGATCTGTATTTTATGAGGAGTTACGATGAGGGATTACGTGAAGAGCCCGTCCAGCACGCATGCGCGACATTCTTCAAAGCAGCAGTGTGGAATCACAGGAAACACAATAATTGAAATAAACATAGTAAAGAAAAGGAGAACTAAGATACCAGTTGATCTATAATTGAGGGTGGGAGCGGAGGGCACGTAATCCCTCATCGTAACTCCTCATAAAATACAGATCAAACTTCAAACTGGTAAGTTCTCGTTTAATCTTACTATTTTACTTCGGAGTCACGTGAGTGACTACGTGAAGATTTTAAAGCTCTGTGATTTCAAACCGTGTAACAGTTCATACTTCACTCGCTGCCGAAGTCATTCAAGGGAGGAAGTATGTTATCGTAATCAACCATAATCTGTTTGTAAACAATAATGGTATCTATTAAACAATAACAAAAGACAAAATGCTCCCCCGGGCTTAAATTATATATTTTTGCAGATTTTAAAAGTTTCTGCAAATAACACAGGTTCTGCTAGCGGCTTGTGGTAGAACGTTTGGAACGTTTTCTCCATGTTCATTCTTTTAGCCGCCGATGTGGATGCTGCCCTGGTGGAGTGAGATGTATATACATCAGTATCTACTCCAGCAGCTCCCAGTACCTGCTTGAGCCATCTCGAGATGGTTTGGCTCGACACCCAACCATGAGGTTTCTTGTGGCTGACCCATAAGGCTTTTTTTTTTTTTTTTTTTTTTCCTTCTCCCTCGAGAATCTCTTGTTGTGTTGATGTAAGTGAATAAGTGAGTCATGACACACAACCGTAGGTCAGGTGGGTATGCCCGGAAATCCATAACTAGGACTCAAGTTCCTGGCTTGCTCTGCTTTAGCAGCTCCTGAATGGTGAATGAGACCCGGTCTGGTGTTATAACCATGTTGTCCAGTCGCAGTAAGTGGAGGGACTGGACTCTTTGTGCTGAGACTAGTGGCATCAGCATGACCGTTTTCAGGGTTAGCTTTTCCAGGGTGAGACCTGGCTGGGGACCATCCCCTTAGGTATGTCAGGACCACACTGACATCCCAGATTTGGGTATACCTAGGTCTAAGAGGGTTGGAGTTGACGATACTCCTCATGAGTTTGATCACCAGCGGTTGAGACCCTATGGCCTGTTGTCTTGGCACCTGTTTTAAGTAGGCTGACAGCGCACGTCTGGCAGTATTGATGGCGCTGTAGCTCAATCCTTCATTATGGTGAAGGCCCCCCAGGAACTCCAGTACATTGGTTATGGTTGCAGATGAGTACGTTGTCCCAGTAGTCGAGCAGTATCTTTCCCACTTCCTGATGCTCGATAGGTATTGTTTCCTGGTGGACATACGGCGTCATCATGTTGATGGCCCTGTCAGACACCCCAGTCCCTGCAGTGGCCTTTTGATAATCTGCAACCCAGTAGGTTAATTTTGTCATGGCATGGATGACTTATGCCTGATACAGGGTGCGTCAATAGGTCTGGGCTACTGGGAAAGATCAGAGGAGTTTCGATGACCATGTCGAGGACCACTGGGAACCATGGCTGTGTAGGCCAGTTGGTACTATCAAAATACCTGAAGCAGACTCCATCTGTATTTTGCGTAGTACCCTACAGATTAAGGCAGAAGGGGGGAAAAAGCATAGAAGAAATAGGTCCCCCAGTTCAGCGCGAATGCATCTATCGCTGCTGCCTCAGGGTGTGGTTCCCAAGGGACATACATTGGTACGTGGTGATTTAGTCTGGATGCAAAGAGATCGATATCTGGTGTGCCATATTGGTTTGTAATTTTAGCAAAAACTCTAGGATTTAACATCCATTCGGTGTTTATCATTGAATTTGCGTGACCTGGCACTCTATTTAGCTTACCTGGTAGGTAAGTTGCTGATAGCCAAATATGTCTATCGACCCACCATTACCAGATTGTGTTGACCCAATTGTCACATGATATCGATTTTATTCCGCCCATATTGTTAATATAGGCCACCACCGTGATATTATCAATTTGTAAATGAACATGCAAGTTGTGCATATTCCTAGAATATGCTTTAAAACCATAAAACGCACCCAACATTTCCAAATAATTTATGCCCAGTGTTTGTAGTAAAGAGGAGTCTAGGTTAGTCCATCTACCACCTGTGCTGGATATGGTATTAGTTGCTCCCCAGCCTTGAGCACTGGCATCTGTTTGTATAGTTAACGTTGGGTTATTGATGATGAGGGCTGGAACTATGCCAAATGTGTTATATCCACCATTGTAACTCTGATATTGCTTCAATGGGTAGTTTCATTGTTCGGTCAAAGTGACCTGCATGTCGTTTCAACGCCTGTACTTTTGCCCTTTGTAGGTGCTGATAGTGCAGGAGTCCAAATTGTGTAGCTGAAAATGCTGCTACCATTTTGCCAATTACTCTTGCCACTTGTAGGATGGTTTGTCGATTGCTTACCATTAAATTGTTGCACGTCTGTGCTAATTCTGCTGCTTTACCTTTTGGCAACATTATAGACATGTGGATTGAGTTAATTGTGAATCCCAGATAGTCCATAGTTGTGGATGGCGTCAACTTAGATTTATCTGGATGTATGACAAAACCCAGGGTTTCAAACAATTGTTTGGTAGCTAATACCGCTGATTTAGCCAACTCCATGGTTTTGCCTACTATTAGGATATGATCAAGATACGCCATGACAATTTGTCTTTGTTTCGTTAATGTTGCCAAGGCTGGTTTAAATATCTTGGTAAATAGTCTAGGGCTGATGTCAACCCATTAGGCAACATTTTATACTGCCATAGTTGCCCCATCCAGGTAAATTTCAGGTATTTGCGATGACCCTTCTGAATGGGTACTGAATAGTAAGCATCTTTTAAATCAATGCTTGCCATAAAGTATCGTTTGGAATCAGTTGTTTAGCAGTTACAAATGTTTCCATTTTGAATGTACATACTTAACAAAGGTATTTAGTGAGGTTAAGTCAATGATGATGCAACATCCACCATCTTTTTTGCTTTTGGTAAATATATTTGAGACAAATTCCAAAGGTTCATGTTTGGATTTCTCAATGACACCCTTTGTAAGTAACCTCACCAGTTCTGCTTGAGCCTCTAGTTCTCTTTGACTGAGAGGGTAAAGACCCTTTGGGGTACGTGCTGAACTGGTGGCATTTTCTTGAAATGAACTCTATTTTGTATCCCCGAATACTGTTAAGTATATAACTATCATTCGTGAGACACCTCCTGTTAGTACAGTTCCCCCATTTACATGCTGGTAGGAACCAGACCCACCTACCTCCATAGTTATGGTAGTGTTCCCTTTCTTCCGTTTGTTCATCCGTCGTTATACTGCTGGATGTACTGCTGATGTACTGCTGATTGGGGGTGGCGCATTTTCCATGGGGTCCGCTCTGGGCCCTGGCCTAAAAAGGCTTTCGGGGATAGTATGCGGACCCCGAGCTTTCACCAGTTCCATAAATTTGACCTTGACTGGTGGACGCGGTGGGGTACTGCCGTCTGGTTTTTTGTGTGGGTCTGCTCGTTCCGGGGCCTGCCCTCATGAGGCCAAATGCTTTGGACTCTTCCTCCAGGTCTTTCACTTGTCCTTCCAAAATAACAGGATCTGCGGCTCTGAGGCCGGTGTTTTACACAGTCCTGCAAACCTGGGATTGAGGGCAGGTCTTATTCTCTCCTTGCGGAGGTTGTTTATCTCATATTGGGTGTTGCACAGCAGAGCCAGAGTGTCTTGCTGGTTGTGGTCATATCCACCCCATCCACGGAACGAGCATAGGCTGTTATCCCTGTCGTCAGGAGCTTGAGGATTTTACCTCCTGGTTCCGATACTCTGTCCCATATACCCCCCCCCCCCCCCCAGATTTGGCTGTTAACAGCCGTACATTGAGCGAACTGCAGTTTTCCAGCTCTAGTGGCGCATTAAGTACCTGTCTTGTAGGGTTTTAGGACAGGTGGTTAATGCTGGCCGCCAGTTTTGGCTGCAACGGCCGCCCTGCTCGTGGTGTAACACGTAGCGAATCTCCACACCCAGCAGCTCTTCCTGATCCTGTACCCCAAGCGTACTCCGACATCTTCAGCCAATGACCCCTGTTCCTGACCAGCCCAGCCCTGGTCGCCAACGCTGCCCTGCTTTGAGGGGAAAGTGATGGCCAGTGCATTGTAGAGCACTGCTGTGGGAGTGCCTGATCCCCCTGGCGAGACTGCTCCAGCTCCCGAAGCAAGTCTCGCTGGAGCAGTTGCTCTATGAGCCTTTCCATTCGGCTCAGGCGGCTAGTTCTGCCGCTCTAAGGCGGAGAGTCCTCCTCATCGGAGTCAGACATAACCGGCCGTTTTTTTTTTTTTTTTTTTTTTTTTTTTTTTAAACTTTTCCTCCAGCCCCGCTGCCGCTCATCAGGCTGCGCTAGCGGTACTGGGCTCGGCTCGGTCTCGATGAGGGTGGACCGCAGCATGTGCGGTCCAGGTGCCGCCTCTCGCCCCCACTGATGGAACACTCCCGTTCTGTTGGAGTCGAACGGGGGGCGGTTTTCTCCTTTGCCGTGCTACTCATTTTCCCAGTTCCCCTGGAATACAGAGCAGAGCACAGCTTGCTGATTACGACCTCAGAGTAAGACTTACCTGATGGTCCGCTGTTTATTTTCCACCGACGTGTAGCGGGAGCGCTTGTACTCCCGGTCCTCGCTGTTGCACTGCGTGAACGCTAATGTCGCGCATGCGTGCTGGACGGGCTCCACACGTAGTCACTCACGTGACTCCGAAGTAAAATAGCCTGATGGCTGTGGGGAAGTAGCTGTTCCTGAACCTGGTCGTTGCAGTCTTCAGGCTCCTGTACCTTCTACCTGAAGGTAGTAGGGAGATGAGTGAGTGGCCAGGATGGTGTGGGTCCTTGATGATGCTGCCAGCCTTTTTGAGGCAGCGACTGTGGTAGATCCCCTCGATGGAAGGGAGGTCAGAGCCGATGATGGACTGGGCAGTGTTTACTACTTTTTGTGGTCTTTTCCTCTCCAGGGCACTCA
This sequence comes from Malacoraja senta, assembly GCA_038087875.1. Classification (NCBI taxonomy): domain Eukaryota; kingdom Metazoa; phylum Chordata; class Chondrichthyes; order Rajiformes; family Rajidae; genus Malacoraja; species Malacoraja senta. Next base: position 59,091 of record JAXLNO010004050.1, on the reverse strand, counting down.
AGTTGCCGAACCAAGCCACGATGCCGAACCAAGCCACAACGAGACCATGTGTGCTTGTACATCAGTCACTGAAAGCAAGCATGCAGGTACAGCAGGCAGTGAAGAAAGCCAATTGACTGTTGGCCTTCATTGGGAAAGGATTTGAGTTTAGGAGCAAGGAGGTCCTACTGATGTTGTACAGGGCCCTGGTGAGACTGCATCTGAAGTATTGTGTGCAATTTTCGGCTCCTTATTTGAGGAAGGACATTATTGACATTGAGGGGGTGCAGCGTAGGTTTACCAGGTTAATACCGGGATGGCGGGACGGACGTATGATGAAAGAATGGGTCGACTGGGCTTGTTTTCGCTGTAATTTAGTAGAAGGAGAGGCGATCTTAAAGAATCATATACAATTCTTAGAAGATTGGACAGGGTAGATGCCGGAAAAATGTTCCCGATGTTGGGGGACTCCAGAACCAGGGATCACAGTTTAAGAACAAGGGGTAGTCCATTTAGGACTGAGATGAGGAAAACCTTTTCACCCAGAGAATTTTGAGTCTGTGGAATTATCTGCCACAGAAGGCAGTAGAGGCCAATTCATTTGATGTTTTCAAGAGAGAGTTAGATTTAGCTCTTAGGGAATCAAATGATATTGGGGAAAAAGTCGGAACGGGATACTGATTTTAGATGATCAGCCATGATCATATTGAATGGCGGTGCTAGCTCGAATGGCCGAATGGCCTACTTTGCACCTATTTTCTATATTTCTACGTTTCTATGTTTCCAAATGGACCATCGAATTAAGCTGTCTCACGCCCTTAGCATCATGTATAGACCACAATGTGCTGAGGACGTGTCGGGCAGCATCTGTGCATGGAACGGGTATGAGCCGTTTCAGGTCGAACCTTTCTTCAGATTATAATGGAATGGGAAGGGAGAATGCTGGAGTAGCGGTCCGGGGTGGAAGCAGAGGGACAACGCTTGACAAGGGTTAGGTGGATAAAGGTGAGGGGAGGCTTTGAGTGTCAGATGTGTACACAGAGGCTACGGTTAAAAGGAGATAAAGGTAGTGGAACAAACGAGCTAAAATGGAGACCAGGAGAACAAAAGTGTCCAATAAGGAGTGGATCGGAGTGATGGAGGAGTAACTCCAGAAGGAGGAGTATATGTGCAAGGGGATGGGGAGGAGGAAAGGATGGAGAGAGGGAGAAATGGGTGCGCACCAGGGTAGGGGGCACAGACAAGCGAGGGGAAAGGTGGGGTGTGGGATGCGGGGAGGGGGGGGGCGGTGGCGTCACTAAAATTGGCGAAATCATGTTCATGCCCTTGGGTTGTAAGCTACCCAGGATCATATCTCGGATTTCCGAGTCTTGAAAATGTCCCAGGAATAGCCCAGCACATTGATTCTTGGTTCAAGGGACGGGTGAGAAAGAGCCCCCCCGGCACCTCCCCATTTTCTCTCCCATTCTAAGGAGTCCTCGCCACAATGCACACATCAGTGTTCCCATCAACACTCCTTCTTCTCTGCCAGTTCAACAACGATCGAGGTCCGCGGAATAAATATGTTCTCTATCTCCACAGATGCTGCCGAGCCAACTAAACATTGTCACCAATAATTGTATAGAATTTCGGTTTTCTAACACCCACACTCCATTTTACTGTTCATTTTGAGTCGCCATGTAATCCGTAACCGATAACTAAGCGTAATAAGGATTGTAGTTTAGATTCGAGATACAGCATCGACCCACCGAGGCCACACTGATCATCAAACACCCATTCACACTATTTGGACGTCATCTCACTTTCACATGTACTCCCGTGTCTCTGGCGCTGTGCGGCAACACCTCTACAAGCTGTGCCAGTGTCCCGCTCTTTTAACAACAAGAAGCACAATACTGTAGACACTGATTCTGTTTGGGTCAGGTACTGGGGCAGACTCCTTCCGTGGACAAAGAAACACGTTCATTGTGTCAGCTCGATGTGCTTTAATGAGAAGTCCATTGGTATTTTGGAGCACAAACATGTTGTGAATGGCGCCTGCTGATATTAGCGATGAGCGTCCAACGTAGCGTCTTGTTCTGCAGTTATTTTGGGGAATAGGTCAGTGTTTAGGCTAAGGTTTACTATTGTCACCTATACGAAAATACAGTGAAAAGCTTTGAAAAGCCAATCACAGCATATAATACTATACACAAATAGTAAGGGGCGGGCGCAGCGGTAGAGTTGCTGCCTTACAATTGCTGAGTTGCTGCCTCACAGCGCCGGAGGTCCGGGTTCGATTCCGACTACGGCTGCTGTCTGTACGGAGTTTGTACATTCTCCCCGTGACCGCGTGGATTTTCTCCGAGATCTTTGGTTTCCTCCCGCACTCCACAGACGAACAGGTGTGTAGGTTAATTGGCTTGGTAAATGTAAAAGATATCCTTAGTGTGTGTTGGATAGTGTTAACATGCGGATCGCTGGTCGGCGTGGGCTCGGTGGGCCGAAGAGCCTGTTTCCGCGCTGTATGTCTCAACTAAACTAAACAAATGCAAACAAGCGAAACGCATGTACAATAGGTAGAGCAACGTGTTGTGCTGTTTTTGCATTCCTTTCACTAATGAACGAATTGTCTTTACTTTTGGTTGCCTCAGCGATTCATCTGAATTGATGGCATCGCACTGAACGCAGAAACTTTGTGTTCTATTATATTGGTTGCTCTGTTTAAATAATTATATCGAAGTGTTCTGTGTTTCCTTCAGCGAACGTACTGACGGCTGCGATCCTGTACCGGGGAAAGTGTGGCCTCACCAAAGGAATCACCCGTTACATGGTGGCGATGGCAATTTCCGGTCTGCTGGTCATCATCTTTCACGTGTTGCTGCAAGGAATCTACGGTTACTACAACCCGAACTCTTTCCTCTCCCTCAGCGCAGTGTGTCCTTCCGACGTTTACCTGCGGATAGTCACCCTGGACTACTCCGTCTGGTTAACCGTGTCCTTCACCTTTGACCGTTTTGTCAGCATCTGCTGCCCGAAGCTGAGACTCACATATTGCACGGATAGGACGGCCGTCACTGTCATTGTGTCCATGTGTGCGCTGAGCTGTATAAAGTACATCCCCTTTCAGTTCATGTACGAGCCACGCTTCACCAAGTTTTGTTTTCCCACTTTGGCAGCAACTCCCTGCACATTATACAGAGGCCAATTAACCTCAAATACGCACGTGTTGGGATGTGGGAGGGAACCGGATCACGCGGACAAACCCCTTGCAATCACATAAAGAACATGCAAACTCCACACAGATAGCACCGGAGGTCAAGATCGAACCCATGGTCTCTGGAGCTGTGAGGCAGCAATTCTACCATTGTTCCGCGCCTATCTCTGCATAGATGGATTCTCTACCATTACGGGACATCCTATCTCTGCGGCGTTACAACACACTCCTCACTCAATCCCAGCTCCAGCCCTCCATTCTACCCCTCTCTATCTTACAGGAGCATGTTGTACACGGGATCATTTGGCACCAGTTCGTTTACCGTTTTAGCCAAGTCTAATGATAATTCAGTTCAGTCCAGTCAGCAGAAAGACAATACACGTATACAATCGACCCATTACAGTGCACAGATACATGATAAGGGAACAACGTTCAATGCAAGGTAAAGCTAGCAAAATCCTATCAAGGATAATTCGAGGGTCACCGAAGTGGTAGATAGTAGTTCAGCACTCTGATCGTGGTAGGATTATGCAGTTTCCTGACAATATTCATATATGACAATATGACAATTCCGGGAAGAAACTGTCCCTGAATATGAAGGTGTGCGTTTTCACACTTCTATACATTTTGCCTGATGGGAGAGGGGAGAGGGGAGAAGAGGGAGTGGCCAGGGTGCTGGCCTTGCTGAGGCGGGTGAGGTATAAATGGAGTCATTAGAAGGGGCTGGTCTGTGATGATCTGGGCTGCGTTCACAATTCGCTGCAATTTATTAAGGTGTTGGATGGCGCTGTTACCAGTCCAAGTTGTAACGCATCCTTATAAAATGCTTTCCATGGTGCATCTGTAGAAGTTGTTGGGAGTTGTAGGGGTCATGCCAAACGGCATAAGCGTTCTAAGGCAGTAGAGGCGCTGGTGTGCTTTCTTGGTAGTTGCTTCAATATGGGTGGTCCAGGAGGAGTTGGATTTAAAGGCAATTAAATAGAAGCTACTTGTTGTAATTTCATACTCCAGTTGGAGTTCGCCTCTGACCATGGTATCCCTTCTCTTACTCGAGTCCTGCCAACTTGTAGTGATATTCGTCAGTGGAACTCCTAATTCTTCCCTTTAAATTTTTTTTCAAAGTAGGTTTCCTGCGATCACAGCACCCTTCCAATTCAGTTATACCCTCCCTCTACAGCGTGTAAACCTTCCTCCGAGCACACGAGAGTTTGCTTTAATGTCCCAGCACTGGTCCCATCCTTTCAAGCCATGCAGTAATCTAAACAATTAATTCAGCGCCATTTCTCAAATTACATTCCAGCTGTTCCCCATTTCTACCCACACAGACTGCCGTATGCCATCAACGTCAAATCAGTGAGAAATCACGTCATAATACAGTCTCCTTAACATCTGCCAGCAAAACAACACTGCTCAGTTCAGTTTAGTTTATTGTCACATGTATCGATGTAGAGTGAAAAGCTCTTGCTGCGCTAACCAGTGGAAAGACAATACATGATTACAATCGAGCCATTTATCGTTTACAGATACACGATAAGGGAACAACGTTTACTGCAAGGTAAATCCAGTAAAGTCCGATCAAAGATAGTCTGAGGGTCACCAATGAGGTAGACAGTAGTTCAGGACTGGTCTCTTGTTGTGGTAGAATGATTCACTGCCTGATAACAGCGGGGAAGAAAGTGTCCCTGAATCTGGAGGTGTGCGTTTTCACACTTCTCTACCTACTGCCCTTTCTACCCGTCATTGGTGCCATTTGTTCTATTTGTCCATTCCAAAATTGATACACTCCTATGTCCTGATAAAGTTCTATCTGTCAGTGGTCCTCTCAACTTAGCAGCTGATCCATGTACCTTTCTATTGTTCCATATTCTCTTTCACTATCCAGTAGCCACCAATTTCCGTGCCGCCAGCAGGTCCACCAACGTTCATATCCAAGCCATTTATGTATATAATGCAACAATGCTCCACTGCCCCTTGCAGTGCCCCGTTAATACTTCAGTCAGAGTAACAGCTCTAGCAATCTCTTCCTTTGCTTCCCATAAAACCTGTGATACATCAATTTATATTCACCGTTATATCTGATTTAATTGAAATCAGCTCCCTCTCAATTCAGGACTTTAATTCAAAAAACACACGTTTCCTTTCTGATAACCATCTTTAAACATACAGAGAGGTTTCGGCCCGAAACGTTGCCTATTTCCTTCGCTCCATAGATGCTGCTGCACCCGCTGAGTTTCTCCAGCATATTTTTTTGTGTACCTTTAAACATACAGAATTGTGCTCATTGTTCCCAAAGTGTTCCCAATTGACATTTCCACCACTTGCCCAATTTCCTACAAAGTGTAGAGTACTGGTCTCTCCAAGGACTCTCCGTTTAATGACCATTAAAGAATCTTTTAAATTCTGCCCTATCTCAGCGCCTTGCACGAAAGCAAACCCTCACTATCAGAGAAGTGTAAAACCACTCACTACTATAACCCTAGTGTTTTACACTGTTCTGTGATGTTCCTTCAATTAGTGCTGAATAATGGGCGACATAGAATAACCCGTGCATAATATTACTCAGGAAGCATTTAAGAGTGAAATACACACAAGCATCTCAAAACAGGCACACAAAATGTACATGTGAAATAAGATACATTTCAATGAACGGGCATGACCACCAAAATTAAAATATTTATATTCTCAGCATATCCCAAACTAATACTGAATACAAGCCGCAGGCACTTCTTATGGGTGTACTTTCACACAAGGACAGACCCGGATAAGACTCAAGATTCAAGAGAGTTTATTGTCATGTGTCCCAGATAGGACAATGAAATTCTTGCTTTGCTTCAGCACAACAGAATATGGTAGGCATGAATACAGAACAGATCAGTGTGTCCATATACTATTATATAAATATATACACACATGAATAAATAAACAGATAAAGTGCAAATAAACAGATAATGGGCTATTAATGTTCAGAGTTTTGTTTGAGTTGAGTTTAATAGCCTGATGGCTGTGGGGAAGAAGCTACTCCTGAACCTGGTCGTTGCAGTCTTCAGGCTCCTGTACCTTCTACCTGAAGGTAGCAGGGAGATGAGTGTGTGGCCAGGATGGTGTGAGTCCTTGATGATGCTGCCAGCCTTTTTGAGGCAGCGACTGCGATAAATCCCTTCGATGGTAGGGAGGTCAGAGCCGATGATGGACTGGGCAGTGTTTACTACTTTTTGTAGTCTTTTCCTCTCCAGGGTGCTCAAGTTGCTGAACCAAGCCCCGATGCAACCAGTCAGCATGCTCTCTATTGTGCACCTGTAGAAGTTAGAGATAATCCTCCTTGACAAACCGACTCTCCGTAATCTTCTCAGGAAGTAGAGGCGCTGATGTGCTTCTTTATAATTGCATCAGTGTTCTCGGACCAGGAGAGATCTTCAGAGATGGGCGCCCATGAATTTGAAGCTCATGACCCTTTCCACCATCGACCCGTTGATATAAACGGGACTGTGGGTCCCCATCTTACCCCTTCCATCGTCCACAATTAGTTCCCTGGTTTTGCTGGTGTTGAGAGACAGTTTATTGTGCTGGCACCATTTGGTCAGTCGGTCGATCTCACTTCTATACTCGATATCAGCATATGATTTAATTTACAAAATTATGCACCCTGCATGCAGATCTGTAAACTTTCAAGTGTTAACATAAAGTGAGAACATGTGAAAAGTGCGGTTAGGCCAAATGTAGGGTATTGTTTGCAGTTCTGCTCAACACAGTACAGGAGGAATGTGAAGATTTTGGAGAAGATGCAGAAAAGGTTTATCAGGATAAAGCAGAACAGTACAGCACAGATACAGACCCTTCGGCCCCAATATCCACGCCCAGCATGATGACAAATTAAAGTAACCTCTTCCGCACATGTAACAGGTCCCTGCAATCCCTGCATATCGAAGTGTGTATCGAAAGCCTCTTAAATGCCTCTATCTTATCTGCCTCAACCATTACACAGAGCAGCATATTCCAGACACCCGTTGCTGTCTGTGTAGAACGACTTTGCTCCGAAGTTTACCTTTCAATTGTGCCCCTTTAAGCTGTGCCTTCTAGTCTTTGACATTTTCATCACAAGGCGTGGTTAGATAAATTTGGATTGTTTTCTCTGGGACGTTGGAGGCTGGGGCAAGACCTGATAGAAGTACATAAAATGATGAGAGGTCTAGTTACGATAGATGGTATGGTCTTTTTTCTTCAGAATAATAGAGCCCTACTTTTAAGTTGGGATATGGGAAGTTTAAAGGAGATTTGTGAGACATGAATTTTTACACATTAATAGGTGCCTGGGGATCTGGTGGAATCAGATACAAAAACAAGGTTTCAGAGGCACTTGTACGGAGACATACACAGGCAGAGAATAGTGGGATATGGACCATGTGCATGCTGATGGGATTAGTTGTGAGTTTACATGTTGGGCTGAAGGGCCTGTTCCTCTGCTGCACTCAGTATCAACACGAATGCTGCAAGGGCCAAATGCGGGCAGGTGGAACAAGTTTAGCAGGGACATGTTGGCAGGCAAGTTGGCTGAAGGGCCTGTTTCCACGCTATGCCACTCTGTGACTAATGCAATCTCTGGCTGAACATGTGACACTGTGTCACATCCCCTGGTTACTCATTCAGAACTCCTGTAAATATAACATTCACCTTACACACTCCAACTTTATCGAGCCTTGTCATCCAATGGCCAGATGTACTACATGCACTAAAATCACCTGAGCCATGAAATTCCAGCGTCGGGGCGGTTGAATCTCCTGCGGCTTGGAGTTGCCGAAGTCGGTTTCTAACCAGGGACCACGAGCTCCATGATGTTAAAGTCCGCAGGCACCCGCGGAGGAACTCTCGAGGTCGGTCTCCAGTAGAGGCAGCCAACTCCTCGATGTTAGGCCGCAGTGTAGACGGAGATACGATACGGAAAATAAATCACATCTCCGTCGAGGTAAGAGATTAGGAAAAGTCCCCCCACTCCCTCCCCCCCGACATACACACACATAAAGCAAGCTAAAGAACACTAACAACATACATTTAACACATACATACAACAAAGGGACAGGCAGGCTGCTGGCGAGGCAGCAATTGCTGGCGCCACCTGGTGGTTCATCTGGTGATGGTGTAGGCAGAGATGATCGTGGCGTTTACGAGGCTTTTAAATGGGCACATGGATATGCAAGGCATGGAGGGGTATGGATCATGTGCAGACAGAGATTAGTTTACCCTGACATCATATTCGGCACAGACATTGCAGGCCGAAGGGCCTGTTCCTGTGCTGTACTGTACTATGTACGAGGTCTAAGAAGCTGGTTGATTTTTCAGGAATTTCTCCATCTTGCCCAAAGTTTGTTCTAGAGAGAATGCCTCATTTCAAGCTTGGTGTTAGTGGCAGTTAGTGGCCACACACTCATTTTACCCCAGCCATCGGGAACAAGGTACAGGAGCCTGAAAACTGTAACGTCCAGGTTCAGGAACAGATTCTTCCGTACAGCCATTCGGATATTAAGCACTACAACCTCAAATAAGCTCTGAACTACAGAGACTATTATTGCTATTGTTGCACTATTAACTTTTTTGTGTGTACGTATGTCTGCGTATATATATGTGATCTATATATATGCGTATTTGTGAGTATGTGTGCAACTACACACACATAACTTTTTTTTCGCTCGTTTATTATATGATTTACAATGTACTATGTTTACATATTCTGTTGTGCTGCTACAAGTAAGAATTTCATTGCCCTATCTGGGACATAATGACAACGTCTTGACTCTTGACTAGGTTAATTCCCTGGATGGCGGGACTGTCATATGCTGAGAGAATGGAGCAGCTGGGCTTGTACACTCTGGAGTTTAGAAGGATGAGAGGATATCTCATTGAAACATATAAGATTGTTAAGGGCTTGGACACGCTAGGGGCAGGAAACATGTTCCCGATGTTGGGGGAGTCCAGAACCAGGGGCCACAGTTTAAGAATAAGGAGTAAGCCATTTAGAACGGAGAAGAGGAAACACTTTTTCTCACAGAGTGGCGAGTCTGTGGAATTCTCTGCCTCAGAGGGCGGCGGAGCCAGGTTCTCTGGATGCTTTCAAGAGAGAGTTAGATAGGGCTCTTAAAAATAGCGGAGTCAGGGGATATGGGGTGAAGGCAGAAACGGGGTACTGATTGTGGATGATCAGCCATGATCACATTGAATGGCGGTGCTGGCTCGAAGGGCCAAATGGCCTACTCCTGCACCTATTGTCTATTTTCTATTGACTCTCTGATTATGGAGAATGAGGAGCAGGTCTCTACATCAGCAAAGTTAATGAATTTAAGTAATATTTAAGGAATATTCTCCTTGTTTTTCACCAACCACACTGCTCACCTAAGTGGGCTGTTAATTGATTGATTGCACAGATACAGCATGGAAGCCCACTGTGTCCATGCCAACTATCAATTACACTACTTGTAGGCTATCTCACCTTCGCATCCATACCCTACACAATAGGGACAATTTTATTAACCTACAAACCGCATGTCTTTAGAATATTTGAAGAAACAGGAGCACAAGAGGAAATCCACACAGTCACAGGCTGAATGTGCAACCTCCATAGTCAGCACCCGAGGTCAAGATTGAACCTGGATCTCTGGCACTGTGAGGCAGAGGCTCCACCAGCTGCACCACTGTGCAGCAGCACAAATTTGTGTCCACTAATTTGTATATTCTGTAATCAGCATCTGATTTTGATTTTATCAGCAAGCCTTGAGAAATATCTTCACACATGAACTATAGTTTTGAAAAAAGGACAGAAATATGAGCTCTGTCAAAAAATAAAAAATAAAAAACTGGTTTGCATAGTAACTATTTAATTAGCTTAAAACCTGCAGTTATGTTGACCTTAGGTACACAAAAAAATGCTGGAGAAACTCAGCGGGTGCAGCAGCATCTATGGAGCGAAGGAAATAGGTAACGTTTCGGGCCGAAACCCTTCTTCAGACTGATAGGGGGTGGGGAGAAGAAAGGAAAAAAGGAAAAGGAGGAGGAGGAGCCCGAGGGCTGGGGGAGGGGAGGAGACAACCAGATGGCTGATGAAGGGGAGGGGACAGCCAGGGCTAGCAGAATTGGGAGAATTCAACGTTCAGGCCACCAGGATGTAGACTGCCCAAGCGGAATATGAGGTGCATTTCCTCCAATTTACGGTGTTGCTCGCTGTGGCCATGGAGGAGACCCAGGACAGAGAGGTCAGATACGGAATGGGAGGGGGAGTTGAAGTGCTGAGCCACCGGGAGTTCAGGTTGGTTATTGCGGACCGACCGGAGGTGTTCGGCGAAACGATCGCCAAGCCTCCGCTTGGTCTCACCGATGTAGATCAGCTGGCATCTAGAGCAGCGAATGCAATAGATGAGGTTGGAGGAGATGCAGGTGAACCTCTGTCGCACCTGGAACGACTGCTTGGGTCCTGGAATGGAGTGGGGGGAAGTGAAGGGACAAGTGTTGCATCTCTTGCGGTTGCAAGGGAAAGTACCAGGGGAGGGGGTGGTATGGGAGGGAAGGGAAGAATTGACAAGGGAGTTACGGAGGGAGCGGTCTTTGCGGAAGGCAGACATAGGGGGAGATGGGAAGATGTGGCGAGTGGTGGGGTCACGTTGGAGGTGGCGAAACTGACGGAGGATCACTTGTTGTGGTGGGGTCACGTTGGAGGTGGCGAAACTGACGGAGTATCACTTGTTGTGGTGGGGTCACGTTGGAGGTGGCGAAACTGACGGAGGATCACTTGTTGTGGTGGGGTCACGTTGGAGGTGGCTTTGAAGAAGTTCTCTCGTCAAGGTATGCCTACTTTGAAGAAGTTCTCCTCCTCTCTCCGGAGACTGTTCCACACCCAACTCGCTAACTCGTCAAGTTATGTTGACCTTTACTTGCACGGTAACATAAATGAAATATATCAACATTTTGGTTATGGATGTGAAGAATCGATTATTTATAAATTTTATTTATAGTTAAATTATAGTAAAGAAGAAACAACTAATTATTGCAAGCCATTATTTATTAAAATTAAGTGAAATTGAATAGGCAGTTCTAAAGCATATGTTTTGAATTAATTGTATTATACAATATATATGAATGATTTAGATGATGGGATTAACAGTAACACTAGCAAATTTGCAGATGACACGAAGCTGGGTGGCAGTGTGAACTGCGAAGAGGATGCTAGGAGGTTGCAGGGTGACTTGGACAGGTTGAGTGAGTGCGCAGATGTATGGCAGATGGAGTATAATGTAGATAATTGAGAGGTTATCCACTTTGGCGGCAAGTTCAAGGAGGCAGATTATTATCTCAATGGTGTCAGATTAGGAAAAAGGGAAGTGCAACGAGACCTGGATATCATTGTACACCAGTCACTGCAAGTAAACATGCAGGTACAGCATGTCTCATTATGAAGGCATGTTGGCCTTCATAATGAGACGATTTGAATATAGGAGTGAAGAGGTCCTTCTGCAGTTGTACAGACTCTGGTGAGACCACATCTGGAGTATTGTGTGCAGTTTCCGTCTCCTAATTTGAGGAAGGACATCCTTGCTATTGAAGAAGTGCAGCATAGATTCACGAGGTTAATCCCCAGGATGGCGGGACTGTCATATGAGGAAATATGGAAAGAGTGGGCTTGTATTCACTGGAATTTAGAAGGATGAGATGGGATCTTATAGAAATGAATACAATTATATAAGGACTGGACCAGCTAGATGCAGGAAAAAAATTCCCAATGATGGGGGAGTCCAGAACCCAGGGCCACAGTCCAAGAATAAAGAGGAAGCAATTTAAAACTGAGCTTAGAAAAACCTTTTTGTGGATTTGTGGAATTCTCTACCACAGAAGGCAGTAGAGGCCAATTCACTGGACAAATTTGAAAGAGTTAGATAGAGCTCCAGGGGCTAGCGGAATCAAGGGATATGGGGATAAGGCAGGCACGGGTTACTGATTGTGGATGATCAGCAATGATCAAAATGAAAGTCAGTGCAGGCTTAAAGGGCCAAAATGGCCCCCTCCTGCACCTATTTTCTATGTTTCTACGTCTAAAACGATTGTTACCAAACTTGAAAGCAAGGAATGCAACTAATATTATGCAGTTATTGATAAATCTGTTCATAGTTTACGTTCATTCACATGCAGACATAGGTTTTTTGAATGACAAATGAAATAGTTACTAGGCAAGATTCTGTTAATTTTGTACTGCAGTCACCAAATTGGATAAGATGAGCAAACATCAAGGAGCAATTCATTTGTCCATTTATTTGCTCATGTCAAATTTCAAAGCCTTCCTTTGAAATTAATATGCTAAACTATGAGGAGGATTTTGTAACCAGTTTAAAGAGGACATTGGTAGGTTATCAGAATGAAGTCTGAATTTACAATTGAAATATGGAGAAATGTGATGTTTAGTTTAGTTTAGAGATACAGCGTGTAAACAGTCCATACCGATCACCATCACCCATACACTAGTTCTATCCTACACACTAGGGACAATTTAGAGGCCAATAAACCTACAAACCTGCATGTCATTGAGATGTGGAAAGAAACTGGAGCACCCATGCGGGTCACAGGGAGAATGTACAAACTCGACAGTCAGCACCTGTAGTCAGGATTGAACTTGGCTCTCTGGCGCTGTAAAGCAGCAACACTACCGCTCTGCCACTGTGCCGCCAGTGATTCATTGGGACAAAACCTAGACTAAGTTGCAGATGATTTATTGAATTGAATTGAATAATACAACATGGAAACAGGCCCTTGGGCCCATAGAGTTCATTCCGACTTGTGATCACCCGTACACACACACTTAGGAACATCGTAACCTCAATATCAGAAGTTATACAAATTTTCTTCACATTAACTTTCTATAAGTGGCTTCAAAGCCTTCTCCTAACTAGCCTGTGAAGTCTCCTTCACGTTAACTTCTTATAATTGGCTTTGAAGCCGATAGATTTGCTGATCTTTTATCAGCATTCCAGAATTTTGTGTATTTTTAAGTTGAGCAAAATAGGTACAATAGACAATAGGTGCAGGAGTAGACCATTCGAACCAGCACCGCCATTCACTGTGATAATGGCTGATCCTCCACAATCAGTACCTTGTTCCTGCCTTCTCGCCGTATCCCTATCTTTACGAGCTCTATCATGAAAGCTTCCAGAGAATTGGCCTCCACTGCCTTCTGAGGCAGAGAATTCCAGATTCACAACTCTCTGGGTGCAAAATGTTTTTCCTCATCTCCGTTCTAAATGGCCTACCCCTTATTCTTAAACTGTGGACCTTGGTTCTGGACTCCCCCAACAACGGGAACATGTTTCCTGCCTCTAGCATGTCCAATCCCTTAATAATCTTATATGTTTCAATAAGATACCCTCTCATCCTTCTCAATCCAGTGTATACAAGCCCAGTTGCTCCATTCTTCAACATATGACTGTCCCGCCATCCCGGGAATTAACCTCGTGAACCTACACAGCACTCACTCAATAGCAAACATGTCCTTCCTCAAATTTGGAGACCAAAACTGCACACAATACTCCAGGTGTGGTCTCACTAGGGCCCTGTACAACTGTAGAAGGACCTCTTTTCTCCTATACTCAACTATTGTTTTGAAGGCCAAAATGCCATTAGGTTTCTTCACTGCCTGCTGCACCTGCATGCTTACTTTCAGTGACTGATCACCCACATCACATTGTACTTCCCCTTTTCCTAACATGACACCATTCAGATAATAATCTGCTTTCCTGTTCTTGCCTCCAAAGTGGATAACCTCACATATATCCACTTTAAACTGCATCTGTCATTCATCTGCCCACTCACCCAACTTGTCCAAGTCACCTTGCATCCGCATAGCATCCTCCTCACAGTTCACACTGCCAGCCAGCTTTGTGTCATCTGCAAATTTGTTAATCCCTTCATCTAAATCGTTGAGGTATATTGTAAATAGCTGCGGTCCCAGCATCAAGCCTTGCAGTACCCCACTAGTCACTGCCTGCCATTCTGAAAGGGACCCGTTAATCCCTACTCTTTGTTTCCTGTCTGCCAACCAATTTTCTATCCATGTCAGTACCTTACCCTCATTACCATGTACTCTAATTTTGCCCACTAATCTCCTATGTAGGACCTTATCAAAGGCTTTCTGAAAGTCCAGGAACACTACATCCATTGTCTCCCCCTTGTCCATTTTCCTAGTTACATCCTCAAAAACTTCCAGATTAGTCACGCATGATTTCCCCTTAGTAATTCCATGCTGACTCGGACCGATCCTGTTATTGCTATCCAAATGTGCCGCTATTTCATCTTTTATAATTGACTACACATCTTCCCCACCACCGATGTCAGGCTAACTGGTCTATAATTCCATGTTTTCTCTCTCCCGCCTTTCTAAAAATGTGGGCTATCATTAGCTACTCTCCAATCCACAGGAACGGATCCTGAATCTATAGAACATTGGAAAATGATCAGCAATGTATCCATGATTTCCAGAGCCAATTCCTTAAGTACCCTGGGGTGCAGACCATCAGGCCCAGGATATTTATCAGACTTCAATCCCATCAGTCTACCCAACACCATTTCCTGCCTAATGTGGATTTCCCTCATTTCCTCTTTCACCCGAGGTCTTCTGGCCACAAAAGAAGATGGGTAACCTCAGTGTTGATTGGCCAAACAGATGGGTAGTGAGGGCAATCTTAATGCATAAGAATGCGATAGAGGTGTTTGACTCAGGAATTTTAGCAGATAGGGATATAAATATCTAAAAATGGAGTTAAACACTTAATAGCAGTTTACAGGTAGAGACAGTGTTGGAACAGCACTTATCAGTGTTTAACATTGATAACTCCTGGAAGTAGGGCCGTTTCAAGTGTCTCCCCATAAAGGTTGGCCGCAGGTTCACCAAATAAACCTATATATGCAAGTGGACTATTTGCAATGAATCAATGTTGCAACCCGTTAAGAAGAAAGGATAGAGTTTCTCAGTGAATTTGTCCCTGAAAGTGTACAGATGTGACATGTCATCGGCATTGTACAGTGTCACCTGGCCAGCCTCATAGTTCAGGTAGATGCCCAATCTCTGGGGTTTGACTGGAACAGGGAGGGCAGTACGTGGTGAAGACATAGTGGTATATTCCTCTCCCAGCCGCCACAATACCCAGGCACCGGATTTTGGTTCCGGTGTGAACTCTGCTTTCCTCAGTACCGATGCTTTTACCACTCCCACACTCCACATTGTGTTCCTTCCGACCTCGACCTCCCAGTAGTGGCTCCCAGTATTGAAGCCCTGAGATGCCAGGACACCGTGCCACTGCACAAATCGCTCTGGTTTGTCAGGGACCTTCTGTTTAGCACCAAGTCTGATGGCTGTCAGGTCACTGGACAGGATGAGTCTCGGATGCGCAGTGTCCGGATTCAGCTTCAGTTTGATTGGGACTGAAGAGGAGAAAAAAGTCTGCATGGTGAATCCACGCGATTTGCCAATCAAACATTTTGACACATTCAGTGGTTGGTTAATATATATTCATGCACAGTAAACGAAAATGTAAAAAGAAACAGCAGATACTGGATATCTAAAATAAAAGTGGATAATGTTAGAAGATGCTGTTTCCTTTTTGCTCATTTCTGAACACAGGTCGCAGATCTGAAACATTACCCGTTTTCTCTTTACTTTAGTTCGGTTTGGAGATATGGCGCTGAAACAGGCCCTTCAGCCCACCGAGTCCGCGTTGACCAGCGATCCCTGCACATTAACACTATCCTACACACACTAGGAATAATTTTACACATACACAAAGCCAATTAACCTACAAACCTGTACGTCTTTGTAGTGTGGGTGGAAACCGAAGATCTCGGAGAAAACCCACGCGGTCACAGGAAGAACGTACAAACTCCGTACAGACAGCACCTGTAGTTGGGATAGAACCCGGGTCTGTGGCGCTGCAAGCGCTGTAAGGCAGCAACTCTACCACTGCGCCACCCTGAACATGTATCATTTAGAACATATAGCAATACAGCACAAGAACTGTCTACCGTATTCATGCTGAACATGATGCCAAGTTAAACTAAGCTTCTCCGCCTACATGTTATCCATATCCCTACATATCCATGTGCACATCCAAAACGCCACAGTCACATCTGTCTCCACCACCGCTGGCAGCAGATTCCAGGTACCCACCACGCTCTGTGTAAAACATTTGGCCCGCGCATCACCTTTAAATGTTGCCCCTCTCACCATTCAGTTATGCCCGCTGGCTGGAAGAGGGAGGTGGAATGGCACAGAGCCTAGCAAGTGATTTAGTTTAGTCTATTTTAGAGATACATTGTGGAAACAGGCCCTTCGGCTCAACGAGTCCACGCCAACCACTGGTCACCCGTACTAGTTCCATCCTACACACTAGGGACAATTTACACAATACAATTAAGCTGCAAACCTGCACGTCTTTGTAATGTGGTTGGAAACCGGAGAACCCGCAGAAAACTCCACGTGGTCACAGGGAGAACGTACAAATTATATACAGACAGCACCCGTAGTCAGGATCGAACCCGGGACTCTGGAGCCACCATGCAGTCCAGATGGTAGGTGGATATGGGTGAAGAGGGTGGGGGAGTGGGGCGGGGACGGGTGTCACTACAGATACTTTCAAACTCTTAAAAGTGCTGACTGTGTACCCTTTCTAATCCTAAACTATATAGATGTGTATTTCTTCTATACTATCAGGAATAGCCATTATTTATCAGACATTCCAGCCTGCCTTTTCTCCCCACTTCCCTCCCTTGAGGCACAACACGTGGAGGTTGGGGAGAGCGCTGTTGTGACCCTATCGCTCACTCACTGACATAACCTTGCAACAGCGCAGAGCTTAAAGAGATACAGCATGGAAATTGACCTTTGACCTGCCGCGTCCATGCAGACCATCGATCACCCATTCACAATAATTCTAGTTATCCCACTTTCTCATCCACTCCCTACAAACTAACGGCAATTTGCAGAGCTCAACGAGCCGACAAACTGCACGTCTTTGGGATGTGGGAGGAAACCAGCGCAGATGGAGGAAACTCATGTGGTCACAGGGAGAACGTGCAAACTCCACACAGACAGCAGCCGAGGACAGGGTCGAACCTGGGTCTCTGGCGCTGAGGCAGCTGCCTAAAACCCTGTCCCACGGTACAAGTTCATTCCAAGAGCTCTCCCGAGTTTGCCCTGATTCGAACTTGGAGATTTACGGTAATGGCCACGTCGGTATTCGGGGCTCTCGTGGACATCTTTCAACATGTTGAAAAATCTTCACGAGTCTTCGCGTGCTGACCTGCCGTTAACGAGTCTTCCCGAGTACCTGCCGTTAGCGTTTCGAGCCGCTAAGAAACGTCCCCGAGCTCCAACGTACCCGCTATGTTCATTCTCCGTGCTTACCACGAGTTTGATTTTTTTCAAACTTGGGAGAGCTCTTGGAATGAACTCGTACCGTGGGACAGGGCTATTACCAGCGGCGACTGCGTGAATGTCCGTATCGTGGATTTCACCTATTCCGGAATTGCTATTAAGACCAGCATTTACTGCCCTTACTGGAGCATCTCACATAACATTTAGGGACCATCCAGACAAGGAACAACAGATGCTGGAATGTTGACCTGAGCACAGAGTACTGGAGGAACTGGGCAGATGAGACAACATTTGTGAAGGGAATGGATGGGCGATGTTTCAGGTTGAGAAACTTCTGCAGGCTGGTTGAATCAGTCTGAATGAGTCTGAAGAAGGGCCCTGACCAGAAACATCACCTGTCCGTTTCCTCCACATCTGCCGCTGACCCACTGAGTTGCTGCTGCACTTTCTCATTTGAACCACAGTAGTCAGTCTGGCGTCATGAAAGCTGGATAAGGATGGCAGATCTACTGTGCTGAGGGGCATCAATGAATCTGAAGGGATTTTAGCACAATCTGCATTTATTTTGTGGTCATCTTAATGGAGGCCAGTTGTTGCTAAATTCCAAATTATGAACTGAATTTAAATTACACTGTTTCCATAGTGTGATATGAAGCTAATAGCAATGCTGAAAATGATGGAAGGCAGAGGGAGGGTTGACATTCATAACCTTCTTTCCCCAGGGTGAAAATGTGGAGGACCACAGGACGTGGGTTTAAGGTGACGGGATGAAGTTTAAAAATATCTACGGGGCAAGTTGTTTTTAACAAGAGGATGCCTGGAACATGTTGCTGAGGGAGATGGTGGAGGCAGACACAATAGTGGGATTTAAGAGGCTTTGAGAGAGGCACATGGTTATGCAGAGAATGGAGGTATAAATTTCAGGCAGAACAGATTAGTTTATCTTAGCTTCATTGTCAGCATGGACATTGTGGGCTGAAGGGTCTGCTCCTGTACTATACTGAACTCAGATCTTTAAACTGTTAGTTCAGGCCCCATGATTACCAGCCACGTTACATATCTGGTGTATCGTTATAAGCGAGTTCGGTATTCCGACTGCGCATGCCCAGGTCGTAGGTCACTCGCGATAAACATTCTCGGCAGCTGTGCTGCTGCATGAATACAGACCTGCGTTTCATCCATAGTCAGGATCAAACCCGTGTCTCCGACGCTGCAGGCGCTGTTGAATTGCTATTGGACCGTCCCTGCCCCTCCCAAGTGTCCCATCCATGTCCGGGGCAGCCGGAGATGTCCGCTGTGTCCCTGGACTGATGGGACACCGGCCCGGAGCAGTGGTGGCGCAGGCTTACATCCAGCGCAAGGAAGAAGCGCTAACTGCAGCTCAACACTGCCCATCCCGTCGGGTTAACCGACAGCCCTGGACTGACGAGACACCGGCCCGGAGCAGTGGAGTTAGCGCTTGTTCTCCACGCTGGCTGTAAGCCTGGGCTGCCACTGCTCCGGGCCGGTGTCCTGTCAGTCCTGGGTCACCCCGGACATCTCTGGCCGCCGCCAGACAGGGATGGGACACTCAACAGGGGGCGGGGACTGTCCAGTAGCAATTCAACAGCGCTTGCAGTGCCGGAGACACGGGTTCAATCCTGACTACAGATGAAACACAGGTCTATATTCATGCAGCAGCACAGCTGCTGAGAATGTTTATCGCGAGTGACCTTTCACAAATCGCATGATTCCTTGCGTTTTTCGGAATACCAAACTTGCTTATTGAACCCGTGGGCTGGCCCAGCCCAAATGTGTAGAAAGGACCTGCAGGTACTAATTTACACTGAAGAGACACAAGATGCTGGAGTAACTGAACGGCTCAGCCAGCATCTCTGGATAAAAGGAATAGGTGACGTTTCAGGACAAACCTTTTCTTCAGACTTGACCAAATGTGTCAATTTTTCTCATACCTCTATCAACATCTCTTCCATATTTCATTCACCATAATTCCTCGACTCTACCGGAAGATAAATTTACCTGGATTAATTAGCTTCAGCATCCGTTTCCACAGGTTGAACTGAAAGGGGCCGCTGATATCATCTTGACTGAGGTCAATGGAAACTCTGGCGGGTCTCTGGAACTGCATGTTTTCACACCTGTGTTGGAAATAAAAAGTATCGCTGAGATGTAAAAGTAGAATGATACACCCTATCTATGATCTCACTTTATATACGTATCAGCACTGCCCGCAACTTCTGACTGTTCACAGACTACTATCCAAGACTGAGGTCTTAGGGAAATGTGAACAACATATATGAGAAATATATAAATCAAGTTATTCTATGCGTTGATTGGGGATAGTTATTGACCACGGTGTATCAAGGAGGCATTTTCAGTTGTTTTTTTTATAGTATTCTGCAAGGACTACCTCAGCAAGCAAATGGAGACCTCAACCAAAAAGCAGCACTTCTGATAGTATTGTACTCCCTGTACTGCATCCCAAACCCTGGACACTCCACTCGTCACTTTAATTTCATGTTTCATGTATCTTGTGTTTTATGACAGTTGGCGGACCAATTTCCCTCCTGGGATAAATAAAGTTCTATTGTATTGTATATCTCATCCCTTGCACATGAGACATTGGTTTATATTATCCATTGCTTCACAGCCACTAGCTATTAACCTTCTCCAATGGGTAATGGATATTCCTTCTGATCTGTGTGTGTTAGAGGAATTAAGTGTGAAGAATTTGTTGAAGGTGTGGAAAAGATGTACAATAACAGTGACTTGGTTACATTGATTAGAAGGACTGGAGCCTCGGGGGCTTCCCAGGTAATGGGCAGGATAGGAGAGAGAAGCAGCGTTTTCCCAGTCTTTCCCAGTATTGATGAAGGGTTATTGACCTGAAATGTTGTCCCTGTTTCCCCATCTTTGGATACTGATTGATCTGTTGAGTTCTCTGAGCAGTTCTTGTTTCTCCAATTGAATTTTCTCCAATCGTAGGTAATTACCCTCCCTACTGCCTCTCTCTTCTCCGCACCCAACCCAGTACATCCCATTTCTCCCCCTATTCTTGGCAACACAATGGATAGAGTGGTAAACAAAGCATGTTATATGCTTGTTTTCATTGATCAACTCATTGTGCATGGGTCGTTGCATTTAGTTCATTGTCACGTTGTACTGAAGTTCAATGAAAAGCTTTTCTTGCATGTTAACTAGTCAGCAGAAAAACAATAGATGATTATAAACGAGCCATCCACAGTGTAGATACATGATAATAGGAATAATGTTTAGTGCAAAATAAATTCCAGTCGTGAAGTCATGATGCAGCTTTATTAGACATTTGTTAGGCCGCATATGGAGTATTGCATGCAGTTCTGCTCATCCCTTTACCCAGAAGATATGGAGGCTTTGGAAAGGTTTATCGGAATGATACCTGGATTAGGTGGTATTTTCCATAGCCAAGATGTTTGACAGACTTGGATTATTTTCTCTGGAACATCAGAGGTTAAGGGGAGACCTAATAGAATTATATAAAATTATGAGGAGCATACATACGTTAGACAGTGAGAACCCTTTTCCCAGGATGTAAGTATCAAATACTGGAGGG
The DNA here is from genome assembly GCA_038087875.1 of Malacoraja senta. Classification (NCBI taxonomy): domain Eukaryota; kingdom Metazoa; phylum Chordata; class Chondrichthyes; order Rajiformes; family Rajidae; genus Malacoraja; species Malacoraja senta. The sequence goes on along the minus strand of JAXLNO010004050.1, from coordinate 37,932 downwards.
CAGTTTTAAGGAGAGAGGGGCGAAGTTTAAAAGAGATCCGCGGGACAAGTTTTTTTACACACAGAGGGCGGTGAGTGCCTGGAAAATGCTGCCAGGGGCGGTGGTGGTCGCAGATACGGTGGTGGTATTGAAGAGACTTTTAGATATACAGGAAATGGAGGGATATGGATTATGTGCAAGCAGATAAGGGTTCGTCTTGGCATCGTGTATGGCATAGAGATTGTGGGCTGAAATGTCTGTTCTTCCATCTAGATCCCTCCCTTTTGCTTTGCATTTCACCCATCTGCTCTTCTTATCTGACACATGTTTGTTGCCTTTTATATCTTGAGCCTGTGTCACTTATTCCACTGCCAATCAACCCCCCACCCCAACTGTATCTACCTATCACTCGCCAGGCTTTGTCCCGCACACTACTCCTTCTCAGCTTTCTCCCTGCTACTGCAATCAGTATGAAGAAGGATCCCGACCTGGAATGTCACCTGTCCATTCCCTCTACAGATGCCGCTGAGTTCCTCCACCACCCTGTGTTTGGCTCAAGATTTCAGCATCTGCATTTCTGTGTGTCTCCTCTTTATGTTCTGGATTTCCAGCCCCTACAGTTTTTTGCTCCAATTAACCAAATAATCAGTCACTTTGCAAGGCATCTGTATCCAACAATGCAAAGGACTACAGGTGGAATGAGTTACTTTACAGAATATATAATTGTCTGCCAAATATGGACAAGAAAGCACTTACCGGCCAAGAATATTTTTAATATCCTGAAAGAGAGAAGAAGATTGTTTTAGTTTTAGTTTTTAGTTGTGGAGATACAGCACAGAAACTGGCCCTTCGACCCACCGAGCCTGCACCGACCTGCGATCCCCGCACATTAAAACTATCCTGCCCAAACTAGGGACAATTTATATTTAAACCAAGCCAATTATCTACAAAATTGTACGTCTTTGGAGTGTGTGAGGAAACCGAAGATCTCATGAGAAAACCCACAGAGGTCACGGGGAAAATGTACAAACTCCATACAGACAGTACCAGTAGTCAGGATCAATCCCAGGTTTCTGGTGCTGTAAGGCAGCAACTCTATCGCTGCACCACGGTGCTGCCTTTTATTACAACATTGCATTCCAAAGATCTGTCGGAAACTTAACCAATGGCAAAAATGCATTTCCAATTTTATTGAGTAAAAACTGCGTTTTGACTTTCCACTGAGTCACAAAATGTGGACACAGAATACATTCAATACCGAACTAATAATGCGAAATTCAACAGTAGCTCTCTCATCAGAAGCCTGTTGATACATTGCATAGATGGGTTTAGTTTAGTTTAGGTATACAACACGGAAACAGGCCCATTGCCTCACAAAGCCCATCCTGATCATCGATCACCCAATTGCATCAGTTCTAAGTTATTCCACTTTCCCATCCACTCCCTACATACTATTGGCAATTTTACAGAAACCAGTAAACCTACAAACCCCCACAACTTTGGGATGTGGGAGGAAGCAGGAGCACCCAGAGAAAACCCACGTGGTCACAGGGAGAACATGCAAACTCTGCACAGACAGTGCCCAAGCTCAAACAGCTTAAGGAAAATGGACAAGCACATCTGGTCAGGCAGCATCGGTGGCAAGAGCAACGCAGAGTTAATGTGTAGTTTAGTTTAGTTTAGAGATACAATGCGGAAACAGGCCCTTCAGCCCACTGAGTCCGCACCAACCAGCGATCCCCGCACATTAACACTATCCTACTGGGGACCATTTACACTGATACCAAGCCAATGTTCAGGTTAATAATGTTAACTCTGTTTCTTTCTTCACTGTTGTGGACCTGCTAAATATCAGCAACATTTTAGGTTTCTATTTTTGATTTTCTGCATTTGCTTGTCAACCACAGCTTGCCTAGTGTGAAGGGGGCACAATTTTTATTTTTACACAGAGGGTGGTGGGTACCTTGAACGCACAGCCAGAGGTGGTTTATTAGTTTAGTTTAGAGATACAATGCGGAAACAGGCCCTTCAGCCCACCGAGTCTACACCGACCAGCGATCCCCACACATTAACACTCCCTACACACACTAGGAACAATTTATAATTTTACCAAGCCAATTAACCTACAAACTGTGCGTGACAAAACTGAAGATCTCGGGGAAACCCACGCAGGTCACAGGAGAATGTACAAAGTCCGTACAGACAGCACCCGTCTTCAGGATGGAACCCGGGTCTCTGGCGCTGTGAGGCAGTGGTGCTACCGCTGCGCCACCGTGCTGCCATAGGTGGTGGTGCATGTCGATAAAATAGCAGCATCTAAGTGGCGTTTAGATAGGCACATGGATATGCAGGGCATGGAGGGATATGGATCATGTACGGACTGAAGAGATTAGTTTAGCTTGGAATCATATTCAGCTGTGAAATTGTGGGTTGAAAGGTCAGTTCCTGTGCTATGTCCCAAGTTCTATGGTCTATTAACAGAAAAACCGACTGTTAAAATTGAAGCTCACAGATCTATGAGGAAATGGTTCTTTCGTGCAGTAAACCTCTATTATTTCACGTTCTCACTATTTGGAAATCCTGATGCATCCAATTTGCCACATCACGTGCTGATTTCCCTGTTCCTTTTAACGCACCAGGATCTTAGTCACCATTGATAGACACAAAATGTTGGTGTACCTCAGTGGGACAGGCAGCATCTCTGGGGATAAGGAATGGGTGATGTTTCGGATCGTGACCCTTCTTCAGATTGAGTCAGGGGAGGGGGGAGATACAGAGATAATGAAGTGTAAGGTGTGTGAACGAGACATTAAAAAGGGGGTGATCAAGGAAAATGTCGAATAGATCCTTGTTAGCTAGGAGATGGTAACAACAAAGCAAACAGAGATAAAATGTAATCAGGGAAAATCAAACTGGTCGGAGTTCTGGGAAGGGGAGGGGTGGAGAGAGAGGGAAAGCAAGGGTTACTTGAAGTTAGAGAAGTCAAACTATCTTTGGTTTAAACTAGCATCTGCAGTTCCTTCCTACTCTTAGTTGCCATTCTTCCTTTAGCATTCTGCTACTAAATTTCCACACTTACAGAACAGCATAACACTGGAGCAGGCCCTTTGGCCCACAATGTCGGTGCCAAACTTGATGCCAAGATAGACTAATCTCATCTGCCTGCGTGTGACCATGACATGCCTGTCTAAAAGCCCATAAACACCAGTATTGGACCTGCATCCACCACCACCACCCCTGGTCGTGCATTCCAGGCACCAACCACCCTCGCTTGCCCTGCACATCTCCTTTACATTTTGTCTCCTCACCATAAAGCTATGCCCTCTAATCTTTCATATTTCCACCATAGGAAAGGTTTCTGACCCTCCACCCTTTGGCTCTCTTGACTTTATCTACTTCCATCAGGTCTCTCCTCAACCGGCAGTCCAGAGAAAACAATTCAAGTTTGTCCATCCTCGTCGGATACTAATTCCCTGTAATCCAGGCATCATTCTGGTAAACATCTAGTGCATTCTCTCCAAGACCTCTACATACTTCTTATATTGGGGTGTCCAGAACTGCACACAGTACTCCAAATGAGGTCTAACCAAAGTGCTAAAAATCTGCATCATGTCTTCCCGACACTTCTACTCAATGCCCAACTAGTCTTTTCCTTTTCACAGGATTGCAGAGCTTGGGTCTGATGTGATTGTGTGTGCTGATTGTGTCTATAAGCTTGTGATGGTGCAGGAATCAAGATTTTCATTGTATCTGTCCTTCACTCTACATATTCATATGACAATAAACTCAATTTGACTTAACTAGTCTCCCTTAAAACTCACGTGGGCCACACACCCCATCCATGCTTCCTTGAAACTTGCCTCGTTCTGCTTCTAGTGCTCTGTTTAAATGTACCTGGTTAACTGGAATATACACAAACATCCTGAGTAACTCAGCGGGCGAGGCAGCATCTCTGGAGAGAAGGAATAGGTTTTGGGTCGAGACCCTTCTTCAGACTGAGTGTCAGGGGAAAGGGAAACGAGAGATGTGGAAGGTACATAGAAGAAATGAATGAAATATATGCAAAAATCAACGATGATCAAGGAAAGGTGTAGCCCACAATGGTCCATTGTTGTCTCTGGGGTCGGTGATAATGAGTTAACGGGCATGTTATTCTACATATCATCTAAAAAAAGCGATGATTTAAAACAGTGCAAAACACAAAGTGCCTGAGGAATTCAGCAGATCATGCAGCATCTATAGAGGGGGAAAGGATACATGATGAATTGGGTCGGGACCTCCTCTAGACTGACTCAGACTTAATTAGTGTACATAGTGCTGTTATAACTCATCAGATCAAGCAGCATGTTTGATGGAGCTTGACCTGCTGAGCTATTCTAGAACTTTGTATCCTCTTGTGGAAACCAGCATCAGCAATTTCTTGTTTCGAAGTGTGTTGGAGTATTAATGAATACGATCCAAGAGTCTAGAAAAGCTGCTATATTGGTTTAGGTTTAGAGATAGAATGCGGAAATAGGCCCTTCCGACCACTGAGTCCGCGCCTACCAGCGATCCTCGCACATTGACACTACCCTACACACACTAGGGACAATTTACATTTCTACGAAGCCAATTAACCTACAAACCTGCACGTCTTTGGAGTGTGGGAGAAAACTGAAGACCTCGGAGAAAACCCACGCGGTCACTGGGAGCATGGACAAACTCCGTACAGACAGCACCCATAGTCGGGATCGAACCTAGGCCTCTGGCGCTGTAAGTGCTGTAAGGCGGCAACTATACCGCTGCGCCACCATGCCACCCATTCTGGGACTGGTGCTGCCAAAGTTCTGAATGTGGACTGATGGAGTTCTCTACTCTACATTGGGTTTTAGAATCTGAATGGTAATGGCATCATGTTTCCCATGTAAACAATAGACAATACCTGCATAAATTCTGCATCTTCTAGACACAGTTTTCCTTGCATGTCTGAGATTGCTTGCTTAAGTGATGCATGCTGTTCAGAGATTTTCTTCAGATTTTCATCTTTTTGTTGCAATATGGCATTTTCCTTTTGCTCCAGTTTTGTTTTCAGCTTTTTCTCTTCCTGGTGCAAAAACTGGTGCAGTTCTTTGAACTTAGATTCAATGTCCTTCTGCAGAGCCGCAGATTCTTTCTGATGGAATAAATAACAGGTGCATTTACCCAGTGCAAGGTGAGAAGTGCATGGGTCGTGGAGCATAGAACAGAAAATAGTACAGCACAGGAACAGGCCCTTTGTTCCACAATGCCACAGCTGAACATTATGTTAGGTTAAAATTGAAAACACACACCTACAGATTCAGGGACAGTTTCTTCCAGCTGTTATCACACAACTGAACCATCCTCTCACTAACTAGAGAGCGGTTCTGACCAACCATATACCTCATTGGCGACCTTTGAACTATCTTTAATTCAACTTTACCCTTCTTTTTATTTTAGAGATACAGCGTTGAAACTGGGTCTTTACCCCATCAAGTCTGTGATGACCAGTGATCACCCATATACTAGCTCTATCACACACACTGGGGACAATTTACAGAAGCCATTTAACCTACAAACCTGCACATCTTTGGAAAGTGGGAGGAAACATATTTAAGGTGAGAGGAACAAGTTTAAAAGAGATGTGCGGTGCAAGTATTTTTATTTTCGCAAAGGGTGGTGAATGCTTGGAATGTGCTGTTGTAAGGGGGGGGGGGAGGGGAGGTGGTTGAGGCAGATACGTTAGTGGCAGTTAAGAGGCTGTTGGGTAGGCAAGTGAATGGTGGGATATGGATGATGTGCAGGCAGATAAGAGTTGGTCCTGTCATTATATTTGGCAGATATTGTGGGCCAAAGGGCTTATTCCTGTGTCCCATGTTCTAGGATGGTGATGATTTGACACCGTGGTGCAGATTCAGTCTCCTTGTTTACAGAAGGCAGTGTTGAAAAGGTTCATTAACTTGACTCATCATTAAAAGGAGTTGTATTATATGGGAAGTGAATAAGATTCTGAGTTGTTGACAGGATATGTTGTAGGAAGGAACTGCTGATGCTAAACCAAAGATAGACACAAAACACATTTCCTTATCTCTGCATCTCCCCTGATTCAGTCTGAAGAAAGGTCTCGACCCCGAAACGTCACCCATTCCTTCTAACTAGAGATGCTACCTGTCCCACTGTGTTACTCCAGCATTTTGTGTCTATCTTGTTGACAGGATGCTTCATCTGGTTGGGACAATCTAGAACAGAGGGTATAGATTTGGCCAATGGCTTTACCAACTGAAGGGAATAAAGAAATAAATCTGAGGAATGAGCCTGAAGAAATGTCCTGATCCGAAAAGTCGCCTATCCATTCCCTCCACTGATGCTGCCTGAATCCCTGAGCTCCTCCAGCACTTTGTGTTTTGTTTAAGATTCTAGCATCTGCAGTTCCTTTTATCTCCAAGGTGAAAGAGAAGGATTTTTGTTTGCTCAAAGGTTTGTGAGTCATCGATGGATTGATGTAATAGAGAGAAGTCAAAAGTTATGACTAGAAAAGCGGGCAGGCTTGATGGAGCACATGGAGAAACAAGGAAGTGCAGATGCTGGAAAGTGCTGTAGGAAATATACATTGTATGGGATCCAATGAAAGAAAGCTGAATGGATAGAGAATTGGCTTCATGGAAGGAAGGAGAGGGTGATGGTGGAAGGTTGCTTTTCAAACTGGAGGCCTGTGACTAATGGTGTGCCTTGGGGTTCGGTGCTGGACCCATTGCTGTTCGTCATTTATAGCAAAGATATGGACGAGAACATACATGCAGAGGGGAAAGATTTAATAGGAACATGAGGGGTAACTTTTTTACGCAACGGGTGGTAGGTGTATGGAAGTAATTGCCTGAGGAAGTTGTGGAGGCAGGCACCATTGCAACGTTTATGAAACATTTAGACAGGTACATGGATCAGACAGGTTTAGAAGGATATGGTCCAAACACAGGCTGGTGGTACTAGTGTAGATGAGACATGTTGGTCCGTGTGTGGAAATTGGGCCGAACGGCCTGTTTCCACGCTATATGACTCTATGAACTGATCGGTTCAGGAGCATCTGTGAAAGGAATGGACAAACAGCCCAAAACATTGCTTATCCATTCCCTCCAGAGATGCTGCCTGAACCACTGCATTACTCCAGCAATTTGTGTTTTGATGGAGCACTTGTCTGACTCGTGCTCCTTTCCTACGCTTCTCATGTTGTGTGGTTGGAGAAAACATCGGCCCTTTCAATGAAGGCACAAGAAACTAAGGATGCTGGAACCTTGAGCAAATGATCATTGTAATTTTTGGCATGGAATCGGAGAAAACAAAATATTACAACAGATCAAATTTATAATGGAGTGAAAGGCACAAAAAATAAATATTGACCTGGTGCTAGATTGTGTCAATGTCCCACATACATGACATTGGACCGCAACACTAGTTTTTACATTAACTGTTTGGTTTCCCATCTCAACTTTGCTTTGGTGTGGGACCTTTAAACGGATCTTCTTACCTTCAGTTTATTTACATCTTCCTCTTCTTCATCCACACTTTTACAGATATCAACCATTTGTTCATTAAGGGACTCTATTTCTTTCCGTACCATTCCCTGGAACAGAGATATTCGCAAATAAAGTCACTTTGGTCTCCTGAAAAAGACAACATTTTTAAAGTCTGTTGTCAATGATCTGGAAGATCATCCCCAATTATAGTTTGACTCAGCTGGTAGAGCAGCCTCACAGCTCCAGCGATCTAGTTTCAACCTGGTTTGTCCACGTGGCGTTCTCCTTGTGTGGATTACACCCATTTGCTCGTATTTATTTCCATGTCCCATAAAACAGGCAATCCGGAATGTTTCCAATGACTCTAACCAATTTCTACAGATGCATCCTAGAAAGCATCGTATTAGAATGCATCACAGCTTGGTTTGGCAACTGCTCTGCCCAAAACTGCGAGAAATTGCAGAAAGTTGTGATGTAGCCCAGTCCATCATACCATCCAGCCTTCCTCTCATCGACTCCATCGATACAACACTTCCTCAGGAAAGCAGCCAACATAATCTAGGACTACTTCCTCCCCAGTCATTCTCTCTTCTCACCTGTTCCATCAGTCAGAAGATCCAAAATCTTGAAAGTGTGTATGACTTTCAGGAATAGCTTCTCTCCTGCTGTTATCAGACTATTTAACAGACTATTATAAGCTATTGGTGTGGTCCCGATCACCCAATCCATCTTCTTGTAAAGTTTACATTAAAAAAAAATCTGTACCTTCTCTCTAACTGCGGCATTATACTCAACACTGTTTAGTTTTCTCTTTGCACACCTGGTATACATGTCTATGGGTTGATTGTACTAATAAATGGCATGACTTGCTTGGATAGCGGGCTGAGCAAATCTTCGCTGTATCTCAGTACACTTGGGAATACAAAACCAATACCAAGGGTGATTGTGTTCTGTTTGGTAGTTTAAGAGGACACAGTAAATTGCCCCGAGCATACAGGTGAGCGACTGAATCTGGGTAAAGTTGATGGGAAAGTGGAAGGAATAGATTACAGGGAGAATTATTGGGAAATAAGGTCGCTCTCTATGCTGGCGTAGACAGTGGGCTGAAATAGCCTTCACCTATATCACAAGGATAAACAGAATTGGAATTTGGTAGTGGTTCATTATTGTTATGTGTACTGAGATGCAGTGAAAATCTTGTGTTTGTGTTCCATGTAAACAAATCAGGTAAAACTATACATGAATACAATCAAACAAATACAACAGTAAGAGCGAAGAGAAAATACCAGAGTGCAGAATATAGTTCCCAGCAATGGAGCATAACAGTTCCATAGAAAAAGTCCAATGTCCACCATGAGTTAAGTTGGAGAATTGGGACTGTACTCTGGCTTAAGACAGGATCTTCCAGAAGTATGGTAAATATGACAGGGAAAGAAGCTGTTCCTGAGTCTCGCTTTATGGACTTTAAAGCTTCTGTATCTTCCGCCTGATAGGAGCGGGGAGAAGAGGGAATGACCAGGGTGTAAAAGGTCCTAGATTTTGTTGGCTGTTACCCCGCAGCAACGTAGATGGAGTGTCATAGTCATAGAATCTTGCAGCGTGGAAACAGGCCGTTCGGCCCAATTTGCCCTCACCAGCACTAGTCGCACCTGCTTGCGTTTGGCCCATATCCCTCTAAACCTGTCCTATCCATGTACCTGTCTAAATGTTTCTTAAATGTTGCGATAGAACCTGGATCAACGACCTCCTCTGGCAGCTCATTTCATGCACCTACCACCCATTGTTTGAAAAAGTTCCCCTATCTTTCCCCCTCACTTTAAACTTATGTCCTCTGGTTCTCGATACCACTCTGGTCACGAGACTGTGTGCATCTACCCGATCTATTCCTCTCATGATTTTGTACACCTCTATAAAATCACCCCTCATCCTCCTGCGCTCTGAGGAAAAGAGTCCTAGCCTGCTCAGATTCTCCCGAAAGCTGAGGCCCTCGAGTCCAGCCAACATCTTCATCAATCTACTCTGCATCCTTTCCAACTGTGTATGGTGGGGAATCTGGTCTGGATGATTGCCTGGGTGACGTCCACAACTCTCTGCAATTTCTCGCTGCTTCAGGCAGAGCTATTCCCAAACCAAGTAGCAATGCGTCCCGAAAGCCTGATTTCTTCAGTGCATCTGTAGAAGTTAGTAAGAGCCGTTGGAGACATTCAGTCTGAAGAAGGGTTTCGGCCCAAAACGTTACCTATTTCCTTCACTCCATAGATGCTGCTGCACCCGCTGAGTTACTCCAGCATTTTTGTGTACCGCCGTTGGAGACATGCTGGATTGCTGAGGAAGTGGAGGCATTGGTGTGCTTTTGTGGCTGTAGCTCCAAAGTATTTGGTCAAGGACAGAATTTGCATTCATAATTATAATAACAATTTAAAAAATGGGTGAAGAGAGAAGAAAGGTGTAATCTAAGAATATAAGAGATTGGAGCAGATTTTGATAACATGGCTCCCTGTGTCCTTCACCTGAGCACCACCCACTTCCCTTCCCGATTCTCAAGATCCTCGTCTCTCTTCGGGGCAAATATCTCTTGAACGTATTTAATGACCTTTACTCCACAACTCTCTACAGTAGACTATTCCAAAGATTCACCATCCTCAGTGGAGAAGTTTCTCCTCTTCTCCGTCTGAAAAGTGGAACTGCTTATTCTTGAATAACGACCCTGTTTTTAGATTTTAAATCATCTTCTCAACATCTGTCTTGCCCCTCATAACCTTCCATGTTTCAACAAGGTCACATCTTATTCATCGAAGCAGCAATGAATACAGACCAAACCTGCTCAACCATTACTCATAGGGCAAACACATCATTGGAGCAATCAAACAAATATGCATTATCTGGGCTGCCTTCAATGCAAGTTATCTTCTCCATAAAGGGCCTGTTTCCCTGCTGTATCTCTAAACTAAACTAAACTGCAGATGTTAGAATCTTGAGTAAAACACTGCTGGAGGAACTCCGCGGGTCAGGCAGCATCTGGGGAAAGAACTAATAGATGGATTTACAGGTTGGGTCTCAAGAAGGGTTCAGAATGTTGTCTCTATTAGAGGGCATTACCTATAAGTCAAGTCAAATCAAGTCACATTTATTTATATAGCACATTTAAAAAACAACCCTCGTTGGCCAAAGTGCTTTACATTTGTTATAAGAATAATATAAACAAACAAACTACATACATATATACATATAGCCCTCGCTCAGAGGACGTCAAGAAAGGCTTGGGAGTATAGATAAGTTTTTAGTCTTGACTTAAAGGAGTCGATGGAGGGGGCAGTTCTGATGGGAAGGGGGATGCTGTTCCACAGTCTAGGGGCGGCAACCGCAAAGGCGCGGTCGCCCCTGAGCTTATGCCTAGACCGCGGGATATTCAGCAACACCAAGTCGGCCGATCTGAGGGACCTGGAGTTGGAGTGGTGGGTGAGAAGACTTTTAATGTAGGTGGGGGCAAGCCCATTGAGGGCTTTGTAGACATAGAGGGGGATCTTGAAATGTATACGGAACTGCACAGGGAGCCAGTGGAGAGAGGCCTGGATCGGGGTGATGTGGTCCCTTTTTCGGGTGCCCGTCAGGAGTCTCGCTGCGGCATTTTGGACCAGTTGCAGGCAGGACAGGGAAGATTGGCTAATGCCAGTGTAAAGGGAGTTGCGGTAATCTAGGCGGGAGGAAATAAATGTGTGGATGATCTTTTCGAGGTCATCAAAGTGGAGGAATTGTTTTATTTTAGCTATCGTCTGAAGCTGAAAGAAGCTAGCTTTTACCACGGCATTGACTTGTTTGTCAAATTTCAGTGCTGAGTCAAATATCACGCCAAGGTTTTTGACGTGAGGTTTGAGTAGTGGGCTAAGGCTTCCAAGGCTGCCTGCTATCATTTTGATTGAGTCCGAGGGGCCGAGAAGGATGACCTCAGACTTAATCTCGCTTAGTTGGAGGAAGTTCTGGGCCATCCAACACTTTATATCCTCGAGGCAGCGGGTAAGGTTAAGCAGATTTGATTGGTTTTTGGGCTTCAGGGGGAGATAGAGTTGTGTATCATCTGCGTAGCAATGAAGGAAATGCCGTGCCTTTCAATGACTTGGCCTAAGGGGAGCATATACAGGGAGAAGAGAATGGGGCCAAGGATGGAACCTTGTGGAACCCCACAGCAGAGATTAGCTGGGGTGGAGAAAGAATTGCCTATGTTAGTGGAGAAACTCCTACCTTTGAGGTAGGAGATGAACCAGCTCAGGGCAGTGCCATCAATACCAACCCCGTACCGGATACGGTCAATTAGGATGGTGTGGTCGACAGTATCAAATGCTGCGCTGAGGTCAAGAAGGAGCAGGATTGCACAGTCGCCGGAGTCAACAGTGAGCAGTAGGTCATTGAGTACCTTCAACAAGGCAGAGTCTGTGCTGTGGTGAGCCCTGAAACCTGATTGGAAAGTTTCCAAGTAAGGCATAAGTTGACTTAAAATTACCTTTTCAAGGGCTTTTGAGAGGAAAGGCAGTTTAGAAATGGGTCTCTAGTTGCTTAGCAAGGTGGGCTCGAGGTTAGGTTTTTTCAGGAGTGGCTGGACCACCGCATGCTTGAAGCAGGTAGGTACAGTGCCAGTGGCCAGAGAGCTGTTGAAGATGGCGAGGATGCTGGGACCAGCTGTTGTAATTATGTCCTTTCGGAGGGCAGAGGGGACAGTGTCGAGGGGGCAGGTAGTAGGTTTCATGGTGGTGATCAGTTTTACAATGGAGGGTAGAGTAACGGGTTGGAAACAATCTAATTTTGAAGAGCAGACCAATGAGACAGCCAGGTCACGGGTGGGAGGGGAAATATTTGTTCTTATGTTATTTACCTTGCTGGTGAAAAATGTAGTAAATTCCTCGCACTTAGCAGCGGTTGTGGCTGAGGAGCGGTTGTTTTCTCCAGAATGTCAGGGGGTGAAGGGAGACCCCATAGATGTTTATAAAATTATCAAAGGCATAGACAATCACAACATTTTCACCACAAAAGGTAGGAAATGTCAAAGACTAGAGGCATTACTTTTAGGTGCAAGTTTTATGGAGATGTGCAAGGCAGATATGAAAATGGCTTTTAGGAGTTTTTTTGATACACACATTAATATGGGGAAGGACATGGATCATATGCAGCAAGAGATTTGTGGATGTAACCCAGTCCATCACAGAGACCACTCTCCCCACCATTGACTCAATCTATACTTCAAGCTGCTTCGGAAGAGCAGCCAAATTAATTGAGGACCTTTCCAAGCCTGGTCATTCCTTCTGCTCCCTGGTCCTGTCAAGCAGAAGATTCAGAACCTTGCAAAAATGCACCTTCAGAGTCAGAAACAGCTTCTTCCCCTCTTATTAGACTTCTGAATGGTCCTTTCAAAATCTATGCAACAAACCTGATTTTCTATCCTACATTATTGCAGGCATTGGATCTTTTCTGTGGAACTGTTACATTGTTTAGTTTAATTTAGTTTAGTGATACAGCGTGGAAACAGGCCCTTCGGCCCACCAAGGCCACGCTGATCAGCGATCCTTGTACACAGGAGGGACAATTTAAAATTTTTACTGAAGCCAAATTAACCTACAAACCTGTACATCTTTGGTGTGTGGGAGAATGTACGAACTCAATACAAACAGCACCCATAGTCAGGATTGAGTCTGGGTCTCTGGCGCTGTAAGGAAGCAACTCTACCGCTGTGCCACCATGCCACCCCTGATTGTAATGCTGAGAAACTGTATTCTGCACTGGATTTTCCTCGTGTTTGGCTTGATTCTATTCTTTTATAGTATTATCTGATTTGACTAGATAAGCACGCAAACAAAAGCCTTTCAACGTACTTTGGTCCGTGTGTCAATAATAAACCTAAACCAGAGAGGATTAGTTAAACAGCGTCAAGGTCAACACAGATATTGTGGGTCAAAATGCTTGTTCCTGTGCTCTATTTTTCTATGTTCTATGAAACTGTGAGCTGAAGGGTCAGTTCTTGCCCTGTACTTTTCTATATTCTATAACATTGTGGGCTGAAGGGCCTGCTCTTCTGCCGCGCCTTTCTATGTCCAACGACACTGGGGGCTGAAAGATCTGCACCTGTGCTGTACTTTCCTGTAAAAAGACACAAAGTGCTGGAGTAACTCAGCGTATCGGGCAGCATCTCTGGAGAACATGGATAAGAAACCGAATCAGCAACATCGTAGTAGATTAGGTTTGGGGAGGTGCATGTGAACCTCTCTCTCACTTGGAAAGTCTGTTTGGGTCCCTGGAAGGAGGTGACCTTTTTATATTCTTTGACATAGTGGGTTGTAGGGCCTATTTATGTGCTATATTTTTCTACATTCTATGACACTGCGGGGAAAAGGGCCTGTTCCTGTGCTGTATATTTCTGTTATATAACCCTGTGGGCCAAAGGGCCTGTTTCTGTACTATAGACAATAGACAATAGGTGGAGGAGTAGGACATTTGGTACTTCGAGCCAGCACCGCCATTCAATGTGATCATCGGTGGTCATTCACAATCAGTACCCCGTTCCTGCCTTCTCCCCATATCCCCTGACTTCGCTATGTTTAAGAGCCTTGTCTAACTCTCTCTTGAAAGTATCCAGAGAACCGGCCTCCACCACCCTCTGAGGCAGAGAATTCCACAGACTCACCTCACTCCAGGTGTGGTCTCATTGGGGCTCTGTACAACTGCATCTGTATTGAATACTGCTCTGTATTCTATGGCACTGTGGGCCGAAGGGCCTGTTCCTCTGCTGTATTTATTAGAGAAGATAGACACAAAATGCTGGAGTAACTCAGCGGCTCAGGCAGCATCTCTTGAGGGAAGGAATTGTTGACATTTTGGGTCGAGACGACCCATTTTCCCTAGCGACACTGCCTGTCTCGCTGAGTTACTCCAGCATTTTGTGTCTATCTTCAGTTTAAACCAGCATCTGCAGTTCCTTCCCACACTCTACTTTTCTAAATTCTATGATACTGTAGGCCGAAGGGCCTGTTCCTGTGCTGTACTTTTCTATATTCTATGACACAGTGGGCCGAAAGGCCTGTTTCTTTACTGTACTGTACTATATTCTATGACACAGTGGGCCGAAGGGCCTGTTCCTGCAATGCACTTTTTTTTTTAATAGAAGATCGACACAAGATGCTGGAGTAACTCAGCAGGACAGGGAGCATCTCTGGAGAGAAGGAATGGTTCACGTTTCGGGTCAAGACGACCCAAAACATCTCTCTACCGATACTGCCTGTCCCCCTGAGTTACTCCACCATTTTGTATCTATCTTTGGATTAAACCAGCATCTGCAGTTCCTTCCTACACTGTACTTTTCTATGTTCTATGACACTTTGGGCCACAGGGCCTGTTTCTGTGCTGCACTCTTCTATATTCTCTGACAGTGGGCCGAAGGGCCTGTTCCTGTACTATACTGTTCTACATTCTATGACACTGTGAGCTGAAGTGCATGTTCATGTGCTGTACTATTCTATATTCTCTAACAGAGTGGGCTGAAGGGCCTGTTCTGTGCTGCACTATTCAACAGTCCCCAACAGAGTGGGCCGAATGGCCTGTTCCTGTGCTGTAATGTTTTATGTTCTAAGACACTGTGGGCCGAAGGGCCTGTTCCTGTTCTGTACTTTTCTACATTCTGTGACACTGTGGGCCGAAGGGCCTGTTCCTGTCCTGTACTTTTCTACATTGTGACACTGTGGGCTGAAGGGTCTGTTCCTGTACTTTGCTACATTTTGTGACACTGTGGGCCGAAGGGCCTGTTCCTGTCCTGTACTACTCTCTGTGCTACATGCTGGGTGAGGACTGGGTGGACAGAGAGGTCTGTTTCCACCCTGTGGAAGTTTACTGTGAGCGCGGGTTCCTACCTTATAGAGTTCAGCGGCCTCGCCAATCGGGCTGGTGCAGTGGCCCTGGTGATCGCGGGACGTGGCGCAAACCACACAGATCGGCCTCCGGTCATCGCTGCAGTAAACCTTCAGCCTCTCGTCGTGCTCCTGGCAGCGAAGCTCCGTCTGAACCACCGCCTCGTCCAGTCTGAGCTTCATTACATTCTCCACTATGTTGGACACGAACCGGTTGGGTCTGAGCGTCTTCTCGGGCAGCAGTGCCCGGCACTGCGGACAAGTGGTCGTCCCTCGCTCCGACTGCCAGTGGCGGACGATGCAGGTCCGGCAGTAATTGTGGCCGCAGTCTATCGTTACAGGATCGACAAAGAAATCCAAGCAGATGGGGCAAAGCGCCTCATCTTTCATCGACTGTAGCACGTCTATGCTCGCCATTGCTGTCGCCCTCTCCGAGTCCCGGAAAAGCGACGATTTCCGGGTACATTTCTTTGCACAAATCTGCAGATTTCAAGATAGACACAACAATGCTGGAATAACTCAGCTGGTCAGGCAGCCTATTCCTCTACTCCCGAGATGTTACCCGACCCGCTGATTTACTCCAGCATGTGGTGGGGAGAGGGACTGGCCAGTGTTTACCACTTTTTGTCATCTGCTTCATTCCTGGGCGTTCGAGTTGCTGAACCAGGCCGTGATGTAACTGGTCAAAATGCTCTCTACTGTACACTTGCGAAAGCTCAAGAGTATTTGTCGATATAGCGATTCTCCTCAATTTGAAAAAAACCCTGAGGGAAAAAAATAAAACATTTAAAATGTAGTGTGGGTGGTTGCTGGAGTCTAGGCAAATTGGGGAGAATGAAATGAGATTAGTGTAAATGATTGGTACAGATTCACTATATCGCTGGAGGCACAAGCTTGAGTGAAATACAAAGTGCAGGAGGAACTCAGAGGGAATAGGCAGGTGATGTTTTGGATCTGGATCTTTCTTCGGGCTAGTAGTAGGGGGGAGGGGGGTGGAGAAAGCTGAAAATAGAGAGAGGTGGGAACAGGACAAATCCTGGCATGTGATGGGTGGATACAGGTGAGGGGGAGGGGGAAGATTGACAGATGGGTGGACAAAGGCAAGAGATGAAAAGTAGACACAAGGATGTCAGGGAAAATGAGTGAAATGTGAAGCCAGAGAGAAGGATATGGATGGAAGGGGAAAGGGGGGAAAAGTGGGTCAGGATGGTGGAGTAATGGATGCAAACTGGGAGTGGGGTCACTGGAAATTGAGGGGTGGGGGTGGGGGTTCCTTAAAACTGGATAATTTAATGTTCATTTTGTTTCTGTTTTAAGCTGTCAAAATTGAATATGAGGGGCTACTCCTCCAGTTTGCAAATTGCCTCACTCTGGCAATGGAGGAGGCCCGAGATGGAAAGGTCAGTTTTGGATTGAAGATAGGCACAAAATGCTGGAGTAACTCATCGGGTCAGGGAGCATCTCTGGAGAAAAAGAATAGGAGACGTTTCGGGTTGAGGTCAGGTTTGGAATGGGAAGGGGTGTTAAAATGGTTCGCAACCGGGAGATCCAGAAGGCTTTGATGGACAGAGTGCAAGTGTTCAATGAAGGAGTTGTATCATTGTGTATGTGTATGTGAATCTGTGTTTGCATTGTTCCATCCCTACCCAGTGCACATTAAGGCCAGACTCCCCTTGGACCTCGAGACATTAGGGGCAGATAGGCTGTTCGGCCCACTGAACTTTTCAAAAGCCCAGCACACAGATGAAAGCAGAGTCATTTCCTTGAGAGATTCAGCATGTCACCAAAAACTCAAAATGCGGAGTAACCCAGCAGGTCTGGCAGCACCTGTGGAGGAAATAGAAAGGTGATGTTTTGGATCGGGACCCTTCTTCATTCCCGACCAGAAGCATCACTCATCTATCCACTCAGTCTACAGATGCTGCCTCACCCACTGAGCTACTCCAGCACTTTGTGTTTTTCTCCAGGGTCCAGTATCTTTAGTTTCTTGTATCAAAATGTATATATATATGCCCTGTAGAAATGCTCCTCAGTTCAGTTCAGTTTCACTGAGTTACAGGGAATCAGGATACAATAGATTGCATCGTGGCCTGGTTCGGCAATTTCAATACACAGGAGCACAAGGCACTGCAGAGTGGTGGAATCAGCCCAGTCCATCATGGGCACAGCCCTGCCGTCCATGCAACACATCTAAAAAGATGCTACCATCGGGCAGGAGATACAGGTGCCTGAAGTCCCACACCGGTAGATTCAGGAACACCTACTCACAAAAAGGTGCTACCATCGGGCAGGAGGTACAGGTGCCTGAAGTCCCACACCAGTAGATTCAGGAACAGCTACTTACAAAATACCATCGGGCAGGAGGTACAGGTGCCTCAAGTCCCACACCAGTAGATTCAGGAACACCTACTTTCCTACAACCATCAGATTCTTGAACTGACCTAATCAGACCTCCACAATGGAACACTACAGACCATAAATGTGCTACCATGGAGTTGTTTTTCAAATTGTGTTTTGCATTAATGCCTTGTTTTTTTGCAGTCGTTTGCTTTCTTTTAACTGTTGTGTAGAATTTTGTGTAGATTTTCTTTTTTTATTTTTTTTTTTTTTTTTTTTTATTTTTTAGAAGTACGGTAGATTACAGTAATGTACAACACGTATATATTAATACATTTTTTGTACCGCTTCACTTTTTTAAACTTTAAGAAAGAAAAAGAAAGAAGTAAGAGAAGTGAAGAAAGTGCACAAAGGTTGTGAAGTGCAAAAGAGTGTTGGGAAAAGAAAGCCCCTTAGAAAAGAGGTTAGAGAAGGAAGTAAAGTTAGAAAATAGACCCTAGAAAAAAAAGAAAAAGAAAGAAGGAACAATCGCTCTATTATAACTCTTATACCATACTTCATAGAGAAGGAACTACCAACCAAGTCTATTTTTATTTTACCTCCCATTACCAGGTCCAGATACCTTTTATTTATTTATTTGTTTTTCTAAATTACTATTGCACCTCATGCTTGTAATAGGTCCAAAAACGTAGACCACGTCTTTTGAAATTGATCTACTTTGCCTACTAGGAGGAATCTCATCTCTTCCAGATGTAATGTTTCCAACATATTTGATGTCCACATTTTTATTGTTGGTGTGGGCGCATTTTTCCAGAATTTAAGTATAAGCTTTTTTCCCATTATTAGCCCATAATTGAGTAAATTCTTCTGATACACGTTTAATTCAGGAATACCTTCCGATATTCCAAAAATAATCCATTCTGGTTTTGGTACCAGTTTTATTTTGATTAATTTTGAAAAAATATCAAATATTTCAAACCAGAATTTTTGGATTTTTGTACAAAAAACAAAAGAATGTGCTATGGTAGCTTCTTGACATATACATTTATCACAGATTGGTGAGACGTTAGGAAAGATTTTATTTAGTTTGGTTTTTGAATAATATAATCTATGTAATGTTTTAAATTGGATAAGCGTATGTCGTACGTTGATCGAGCATTTATGCACCTGTAATAAATGATTATCCCAACTCTCTTTTGAAATTTTTATACCTAGATCTTGTTCCCAATCTCTTCTAATTCCATCTGTTGTGGGTATTTCTATATTTAAGATGATATTATATAAGTATGATATTAAATTAACTGATTCCGCCTTTGTCTTCATTGCTTCATCTAGTAAGTCGGAAGGCATATTATAATAATCTTTTGTGTGTGTTTTCAAATAGTCACAGATTTGTATATATTTAAAATATTGATTATTTTTCAAATTATATTTCAGTTGTAGTTGTTGGAATGATAGTAATTTTTCTAATTCATACAGATCTTCGAGCGTTTTAATTCCCATTCTTTCCCATTGTATAAATGCTTTATCTATGATTGAAGGTTTAAACGATGGGTTATTGACTATTGGTATTAAGAGAGATAGGTTTCTTAATTTTAGATTCTGTTTTATTTGCTTCCATGTTCTAATAGTGCTATATATAATTGGATTTTTATTATAATTTTTATTATTCAAATTTATTGGAGAGAGAATAATCGCTCCTATATTATTCGGGGAGCAATCCCCTTTTTCCATTCTAATCCAGTCCACCTGCTGGGCAGAATTGTCCAGCAGGTGAATCATATTTTTAATATTTACTGCCCAGTTATAATACATAAAGTTAGGGAGCGCTAGACCCCCCAACTCTTTTCGTTTGTTAAGGTGTGTTCTTTGTATTCTGTGGGATTTGTAATCCCATATAAAATTTGTAATGTCTGAGTCCAGTTTTTTGAAAAACTTTTTTGGGAGATATATAGGTATTGATTGAAATAGGTAAAGGATTTGTGGTAAGAAAATCATTTTTATAGCATTTATCCTACCTATTAAGGACATCGGAAGTGTTTTCCAAAATTTAATCAGATTATTTAATTTCTTAAGTAGGGGATTATAATGTAGATTTTCTTTGATTTATGATTTTGTGTGTTGTCTGTCTGAGTGATGCAAGATATATCTCACCATTCTTGTGCATATGACAATAAACTCGACTCAATTCGACTTGATCATGGCTGATGTGATTGTAAGGCTAATTCCACATTGCTGCCTAGGCCCCTAACTTTTTACCCCTTTATTGAAGTGCCGTTGTGACTTTGCTTCCACTGTGTGGAGCAGCTGATCAAGCTGGTGCCTCACAGTATTAGAGACCTGGGTTTGTTCTTGACCTTGGGTGCTGTCTGAGTGGAGTGTTTTCGCATAGGTTTCCTCTCACATCCAAAGGTGTGCAGGTGTGTAGAATAATTGGCCTCTGTGAATTCCAGAGTGGTGCAGCGGTGGACTTTAGAGATGCAGTGCGGAAACTGGCCTTTTGGCCCACCGGGTTCAGCACCAGAGACCTGGTTTGATCGTGCTACAGGTGCAGTCTGTAGGGAGTTTGTACATTCTCCCTGTGACCGCGTGAGTTTTCTCCGGGTGCTCCAGTTTCCTCCCACATTCTAAAGACGGGCAGGTTTGCAAGTTAATTGGCTTCCATACATTTTGCTAGTGTGTCGGATATGAACCTGGGATATGAAGCGGTGACCGATGATGGGCATGGAGTATTGCAAGCAGTTCTAGTTGGCCCGATACAGAATGAGGAGGCTATGGAAAGGGTGCAGAAGGGCTTTACCAGAATGATATAATAAAAAGGAACTGCAGGTGCTTGTTTATGCCTAAGACAGACACAAGATGCTGGAGTAACTCAGCATCATGATGCTGCCTGACCCACTGAGTTACTGCAGCATTTTGTGTTTAACAAAATGATGCCTGGCTTAGGGGGGTTTTAGCAACAGGGAAAGGTTGAACAGTCTTGGATTTTTTTTCTCTGGAATGCCAGAGGTTGCAAGGTGAACTGATTGAAGTAAATAAAATGATGAGAAGCATAGATAAGGTTGACAGAACCTATTTCCCAGGTTGAGAAATACCAAATACTAGAGGGTATAGCTTTAAGGTGAGAGGGGCAAAGTTTAAAGGAGATGTGTGGAGCAAGTTTATACACATAGGTCATTGAATGTCTGCAACACACTTGTTCATCAAAGCCCTGAAGCCTAACCACCCCAGTTATGAATACAATTTCCATTGCAAAAACACTTCTAGCTGCCCCAATTATTTGCTGCGCCTGCATTTCAGCCTATTGCAAACCATGTACAAGGAGAATCAACAATAGACACAAAGTGCTGGGGTCGTCAGCGGCTCAGCCGGCATCTCCGGAGAAAAAGGATAAGTGATGTTTCAGATCGGAAACATTCTAAACCAATATGTAGAGGAACCAACTAGAGGGCAGGCCATCCTGGACTGGATATTGTGTCATGAGAAAGGATTAGTTAGCAATCTTGTTGTGCAAAGCCTCTTGGGCAACAGTGACCATAATATGGTAGAATTCTGCATTAAGATGGAGAGTAACACAGTTAATTCAGAGACAAGGTTCCTGAATTTAAGGAAAGGTAACTTTAATGGTATGAGACAGGAATTGGCTGGGATAGACTGGCAAATGATACTTAAAGGGTTGACGGTGGATATGCAATGGCAAAGATTTAATAGATGGGTGAATTACAACAATTGGTCATCCCTGTCTGGCGTAAAGATATAACAGGGAAGGCGGCTCAACCGTGGCTAACGAGGGAAATTAGGGATAGTGCTAAATCCAAGGAAGAGGCATATAAATTGACCAGAGGAAGCAGCAAACTGGAGGACTGGGAGAAATTTAGAATTCAACAGAGGAGGACAAAGGGGTTGATTAAGAGTGGAAAAATAGAGCATGAAATAGCAATGTTACAAAATCCAATGTGATGGGCTGAAGCAGGGGTGGGGAACATGCGGCCTTTTTGGCCATTAAGTGCGGCCTTTTGAATGAATCCAAATTTTGTAGAACAAATCCTTTTATTTTTATTAATATGTTTTTGTTCGTCTTCTTATTTTTTATTTTAATCTTAAAATGAACGTATTTAAAATACCAAAGAGTAAAAGAAGATTCAATGAAATAATCCTCCCCGACTGACGGCCACAATTAAAACATTAGTAAGTAATGAGGGCTATTTTAACAAAATAATGTACATTTTGAAGTATATCTGATTGAAGTATCTTGGATGCGGCCTTATTAGATTGCAGCTAACTTAATGCGGCATTCCAACATGAAAAGGTTCCCCACCCCTGGGCTGAAGTCATGTGTAGACTAGAGTGGACATGGAAGGTAGATTCCTTCCCAGTCCAGCAAGGTAGATTATAATTCATAGAAATATAGGAGCAGGAATAGGACATTTGACCCTTCAAAACTGTTCCCACCATTCAATATGATCATGGGGGGATCATTGACTTTCTCTGTTTCAATATCTGCCCCATATTCGCTGATCCTACTAACTCAGAGAAAATACAGAAATCCACGGTGAACAAATTTAATGATTTTGTTGCAACTGCATCCTGCTGTAGATAACTCGACAGACTCACTACGGTCTTGGGAGAAAAAAAACCTGCCTCATCTCAGTCTTAAACGTATCACACCTTATCTTTATACTGGGTTCTGGATTTCAGAAATATCCTTCCTGTATCTAACCTTTCCAATCCTGATAGAATTAGAGTCATAGAGTGATACAGTGTGGAAACAGGCTGTTTGGCCCAACTTGCCCAAACCAGCCAACATGTCCCAGCTACACTACTCCCACCTGCCTGCGTTTGGTCCATAACCCTCCAAACCTGTCCTATCCATACATCTGTCTAACTGTTTCTTAAACGTTGGGATAGTCCCATCCTCAACTACCTTTTCCAGCAGCTTGTTCCATACACCCACCAACCTTTGTGTGAAAAAGTTACCCTCAGATTCATATTAAATCTTTTCCCCTTCACCTTAAACCTATGTCATCTGGTCCTCGATTCACCTACTCTGGGCAAGAGACTCTGAATATACACTCTGTGCTTGTGTATGGTACATCTGTGAATTCTGCAGGTTTCTGCGAGTTCCACTCTCATTCTTGTAAACTATCAATAAATTAAGCCTTCATTCATCAGTCCTGCCTTCTCAGGGATCAGGAAATATTCACTGAATTCCATAGCAAGAACATCCTTCCTTAGACAAGGAGATAAAAAATGTATATAATACTCAAAGGTGCAATCTTACCAAGACTCTGTACATAAGACCATAAGACACAGGAGCAGAATTAGGCCATTCAGCACATTGAGTCTGGTCTGCCAATCAATCATAGGTGATCTATTTTTCCCTCTCAACCCCATTCTATTGATATCTCATTGTAACCAATAACGCTCAACCTAATCAATAACCGATCAATTTCTGCCTTAAAAATAACCAATGTCTTGGCCTCTATGGATGTTTGTGCCAATTTCCACAGATTCACCACCCTCTGGCTAAAACAATTCCTCTAACTCCATTTTGAAGGTACATCCTTTTATCCCGAGGCTGAGCCCTCTGGTTCTAGATGCTCCCAATACTGGAAACGTCCTTGGAAACAGTTGAAGCAAGACCTCCCTGCTCCTATTCTTAAATCCTCTCGCCACAAGCACAAGAAAATAACAGTTGGAGTTGACCACTCGGCCCTCAATCCTACCCCATACATTCAATGTCATCATGGGTGATCTATGCTGGCCTGAATACCTCTTTTGTGCAGAGGTGCAACAAGAGTGTCTCAAGGTCAAAAAAGCAACATTTTGATGCAAGCTCTTCCATCGACTGGCAGAAATTAAGTAACAGAAATGTGTAATAATGAAGAAGAATGGTGAAGGTCCATTGCATGTTTCACAAGCGTGGGCTGCCTGCTGCTTCTTACCTGAAGCATCTCCTGGGGCTCCCCGTAGCTCAGTTGCAGCTGCACATCCCGGATGATTCGCTCGAACATGCAGGCTTCCAGGCAGATCTTCGCCAGGTCCTCTTGCAAGGGCTGAACCGTCCTGCACACCTCTTCATCGATCTTCGCCTCCAGCTCCCGCTTCCTCGCGTCCAGGAATCGGTAGATGCTGGATAGATCGACCTCGACCCGCTCCTTCAGCAGTCGGCCCTTCTCCTGTGTAGAACCAGCAAGATCAGTGGGTTTAGGTTTATTATTGACACCATGTACAGTGAAAAGCTTTGTTTTGCTGCCATCCACACAGATCAGATATACAATACCAGATATATCAGTTATACAGTAAACCCTCGCTGTAACGGACCACAGGGGAAAGATGGTGTCCGTTATTATTCATTGTCCACTAATACCCAATGAGGGGTTTAATATGAACAAGACTATTGGAAAACATCTGATAAACATCCACTCCACAATAAACAGTAAAGGACACACAATACAGAAGGATGGCACAGTGGCACCACAGTAGTTGCTACCTTACAGCGCCAGAGACCAGAGTTTGATCCTGGGGGCTTCCTGCAACAGTGTGGGTTTTCTCCGGGTGCTCGGGTTTTCTCCCGCTGGGTGGAGACGTGCAGGTTTGTGGTTTGGTTGGCTTCTGCGGGTTGTGGGGGTTCTGTGGATCTCTGGTGGAGCCGCTGCTCAAAGGCACGGATCCGATCCAGACCTGGAATGCTCCTTGAGGTCGTGTGGGTTTCCTCCAGGTGCTCCGCGCAATAGTTCTATACTACACACAGAATTGTCCTCAGTGTGTGGGGTGGAGCTGGTGTGCCAGAGTGTCAGAGTCAGGCCCCGGGTCCCTGGCCCTGTGGGGCCTGTCCTACACTGGGGACAATTCTATCCGACACACTGTCAATTGTCTCTGGTGTGTAGGATGGAACGAGTGTATGGGTGATCTCTGATAGAACCACTGTGGCAGTTCTATCCTACACACTGTCAATTGTCCCGCGTGTGTAGAATGGAAAGTGTATTCCATAGATTCACCTCCCTCTGACTAAACAAATTCCTCCTGCTCTTTCTAAAGGTGGAAACATCTTCTCCACATCACTCTATCCAGGACTTTCGGGTCCAGAGATGAAAAAATCTGATGGGATGAGACAAAAGGATTGAAGAATTGTGAAACCAGAGGAAGGGATGTACGTGGAGGGAAATAAATTGGTCTGTTGAGGAGGGGGGGGTGAGGGCGTGGGATTGGGAGAGAAATGGTTGGGGGGGGAGAGGGGTAGGGCAGGAGAAACAATATCCTTACCATCAAGCCCTGTGAATATGATGTACACTTCAACAAGACCGGCATGGTGGAGCAGGGGTAGAACTACTGCCTCACAGCAACACAGACCCACGAGTTCAATCCTGACTATCGCTGCTGTCTGTACAGTTTGTGCATTCTCCCCATGACCTGTGTGTGTTCTCTGTGGGAGCTCCGGTTTCCTGCCACATTCCAGAGACGTACAAATTTGTAGATTAATTGGCCAGTAAAATTGTAAATTGCCCCTAGTGTGTGTAGGACAGTGTCAGTATGCAGGGATCCCTCGTCGGCACGGACTCGGTGGGCCGAAGGGCCTGTTTCCCCACTATATCTCTAAACTGAACTACCTGCAAGTTCAACGGTGCATAGGTCACTTCAAAACTAAACCTGGTGCAAGAAATCGTACCTTGATTTTATAAATCTTTGCTTCTTGTTGGCTCTGACTGTGACATGCTTGCTCCTTTTGGATCTGGAGAAAATCTGTGGATTTTTCCAACCTGTCCTGGTGAAAAGGTGTACAGTATTAGTGCAGGCACTGACAGATTACTGAGCAGAATAAGCATGTCAACAAAAGGCAACACAAACACAGAAAATGCCACAAAATACACGTCAGGCCAGAGCATTTCCATGGAAGTGGATTAGAGTCTTTACTGTCATAATCTTCAGCCACATAGGACAGTTTAAAACACATTGCTGCCTCACAGCCCCAGAGACCTGGGTTAGATCCTGACCTCTGCTGCCGTCTGTTTCACTTTAATTTATTGTTACATGCAGTGAAACGTTTTTGTTGCGCGCTAACCACTCGGCAGAAAGACAATACATGATTAATGCACTGTCCGTGTGGAGTTTTCACGTCCTCCCTGTGGCCATGTTGGTTTCTTCTGGGAGCTGCAGTTTCCTCCCACATTCCTAAAACAAGTGGGTTTGTACCCGTTTAATCAACCTCTGTAAGTTGCTCCTAGTGTGTGGGTGAGTGGCTGAGGAAGTGGGATACCATAGATCTGGTGTGAACGGGTGATCGATTGCTGGCGTGGACTTAGAGAGCCGAAGAGTCTGTATCCATGCTGTATCTTTCAATGATTTAGTGATTCAACTTCACCAGGCAAACTGCAAACTCAGCACAACATGAAGTGCTGAAGTAACTCAGCGGGTCAGGCAGCATCAGTGGAGGGAACGTACAGGCGAGTTTCAGCTCTGGACCCTTCTTCAGGCTGAAAACTGTAAGCACAGGGTGTGTGCAGTGAGTGCTTCTCATTCTTTCTTCTGGATGTGACTCTCAGCCATCTTTGCTCCAGATATGGAAGGGCAGGAGACAATAGCAGTAGCAGGAGCAGGCCACTCAGCCCCTCAAGTCCAGCCCCCCATTCAATGGGATCATGGCTGGCTATGCTGGCTTCAACTATTCTTATTTATCAACATTGTCGTTACCCCTCCAATATTTCTCAAGCTGAAAAAATTCACATTAATGTTTTCTGGACGGGGAGGGGCTTGAGTTATAAGAAGCGATTGGGAAGGCGATTGACATTTTTATTTAAACAAAGTTTATAAAATTCTGAGGGACACAAACAGGGTAGATAGTCAGCATCTTCATCCTCAAATATGTTTTCCATCTCCAACTTAAATATGTCTGATGATCCAACCTCCACCACCCTCAGGCACAGAATTCCAGAGATTCACCACCCTCTGAGACAAGGATGGCACAGTGGCAGTAAGATAACTGAATTCTCAATGATACTCCGAGTCCAATGGTAGCATTTACAACTTGTTATTTAGGCATGGTGGTTACATGGTATCAGAGTGAAGCATTCTAATAGGAAAAGTTTCTTGATGCAACTACCAGTTATACATTGCAGAAACAAGGAACTGCAGATGCTGGTTTACAAAAACAGTCACAAAGTGCTGGAGTAACTCAGAAGGTCACACAGCACCTCTGGCGAAGTGAAGTTTCGGACCTATATTCAGACTGGACACAAAGTGTTGGATTAACTCAGCGGGTCTGAAGAAGGATCCCGACCTGAAACACCTACAATGATTTAATAATACTTTATTGTCACATGTACCTAGGTATAGTGAAATTCTTTGTTGTTGCACACAATCGTTGTTGTGGAGTAACATTGTTGTTTTCACCCAGAAGGTGGCGGCACGGTGGTACAGCGGTAGAGTTGCTGCCTTACAGCGCTGCAGCGCCGGAGACCCGGGTTCCATCCCGACTATGGGTGCTGTCTGCACGGACTTTGTACGTTCTCCCTGTGACCTGCGTGGGTTTTCTCCAAGATCTTCCGTTTCCTCCCACACTCTAAAGACGTACCGGTAGGAAGGTAAATTGGCTTGGTAAATGTGAAAATTGTCCCTAGTGTGTGTCGGAGAGTGTTGATATGCAGGGATCGCTGATCAACGTGGACCCGATGGGCTGAAGGGCCTGTTTCCGCGCTGTATCTCTGAACTAAACTAAAAACTAAATCCGGTAAAATCCTACAACACACTTCACCTTGGCAGTACACAAAGATGCACCACGTATCTGGCACTGACAAAGTTTCTATCTAGGTTCTCCAGAGATGATGCCTGACCTACTGAGTTACTCCAGCACTTTGTGAGATTTTTTAAAAACCAGCTATACATTCTGGCGGTCCCCAGCTATTACTTCCCTTTTCTTCCTATTTGTACCCTGTCATTATTCGAGATTATGTTTATTTTATGATTTGTTTAACTCCAACTAGCATGGAATATGCAGACTCTCTGCCACTCCCCCATAAATGGGATTCTCTCCCCTCTATTAGAGCAGCTTTCAGATTGTCTGACCAACCGAGTTGTATTGTTTACACCCGAGTTTACTTGCAGCCATATCTTGGCAACAAGCAATTTGTAGTTCACACTCCACCCACCCCCCCCCCCCCTTAGAGGTCACAGCCTCAGTATTAAAGGAGGTACACAAAAATGCTGGAGAAACTCAGCGGATGCAGCAGCATCTATGGAGCGAAGGAAATAAGCAACGTTTCGGGCCGAAACCCTTCTTCAGACTGGGGGTGGGGAGAAGAAAGGAAAAAAGGAAAAAGGCGGAGGAGCCTGAGGGCTGGGGGAGGGGAGGAGACAACCAGAGGGCTGATGAAGGGGAGGGGACAGCAAGGGCTAGCAGAATTGGGAGAATTCAATGTTCAAGCCCCCAGGATGTAGACTGCCCAATAGGCATATGAGGTGCCTTTCCTCCAATTTACGGTGTTGCTCGCTGTGGCCATGGAGGAGACCAAGGACAGAGAGGTCAGATATGGAATGGGAGGGGGAGTTGAAGTGCTGAGCCACCGGGAGGTCAAGTTGGTTATTGCGGACCGACCGGAGGTGTTCGGCGAAACGATCGCCAAGCCTCCGCTTGGTCTCACCGATGTAGATCAGCTGGCATCTAGAGCAGCGGATGCAATAGATGAGGTTGGAGGAGATGCAGGTGAACCTCTGTCGCACCTGGAACGACTGCTTGGGTCCTTGAATGGAGTCGAGGGGGGAGGTGAAGGGACAAGTGTTGCATCTCTTGCGGTTGCAAGGGAAAGTACCAGGGGAGGGGGTGGTATGGGAGGGAAGGGAAGAATTGACAAGGGAGTTACGGAGGGAGCGGTCTTTGCGAAAGGCAGACATGGGGGGAGATGGGAAGATGTGGCGAGTGGTGGGGTCACGTTGGAGGTGGCGAAACTGACAGAGGATCACTTGTTGTATGTGATGGCTGGTGGGGTGAAAGGTGAGGACTAGGGGGACTCTGCCCTTGTTGTGAGTGGGGGGATGGGGAGAGAGAGCAGTGTTGCGGGGTATGGCAGAGACCCTGGTGCGAGCCTCATCTATGGTGGAGGAGGGGAACCCCCGTTCTGTATTAAAGGACGTTCATTTAGGAAGGAGATGAGGAGGAATTTCTTTAGACAGAGGGTGATGAATCTGTGGAATTCTTTGTCGCAGAAGGCTGTGGCGGCCAAGTCAATGGATATTTTTAAGGCAGAGATAGATATATTCTTGATTAGTACAAGTGTCAGGGGTTATGGGGAGAAGACAGGAGAATGGGGTTAGGAGGGACAGATAGATCAGCCATGATTGAATGGTGGAGTTGATTCAATGGGCTAAGTGGCCTAATTCTGCTCATATCACTTATGACATAATCACACCGATCTTCTCAGCCAAGTTCAGAACCAGGTCCACACACAGCCCCAAACTCAGGAATACTTTACTGGAAGGTCTTCTCCTTCTTTTCATTCCATCTTGTTACAAATGTTGGCCTCGCTGTCATCGTCCGCCCTGAAAATGATGCAAGCTTCCGGCGACAATCAGTGGGAGCCATCACTTGTCGCAATAGATGATGGTGGTAGCAGAATTAGCGCAGGATACTTCCAGTTTCCAACCCCGCGACTGGAAGGTACATTCGTATTACTGTAACACCGGGGGACAGGTCTGCCTTTGCATAACAAAGCAATGGATACAGGCATGTATAACACAGGGGGAACAATGCTGATGAGGGCGGGCGTGTCACTGTGCTGGAAAAAATGAGCAGGTCAGGCAGCATCTGTGGAAGAAAATGGACCATCGTCGTTCTGTTTGGGACCTGGCGAGATGGGGGGGGATGGAGGTGCCTGTTGCCAAGTGCATCGGCAAGCAGAGGATAGGATTGTTCAGTGACCTTTTGTAACATTGTCGGTGCCAGCAACGTGGTGTACTGCCTTGGTGAGGTCTGCTGTATGATTTTACCGGGTTGTATCCAAAACAAAACAATTCACTGTTCCCAGGTGCGTGTGACAATAAAGTATAATTTAATCTCATCATTCTTCAGACAAATCACTAGATGTTATTGCGGGTTAGATTCCTGTGACCCAGGAAAACATTAACTTTGAAGATCAATTTTTAATCAGCAGTTTATCAAGTTATCTGCCAATATTATTTCCCACCACATTGTATCCCATCAGCCATGTTACACATGTGGGCAGCATTTTCTAGATGTTGGGGGTTGAGGGGGAGATCTGATAGAAGTATATACAATTATAAGAGTCATAAATAGGGCAGACAATCAAAACCTTTTCCAAAGGGTGGAAATGCCCAAGACGAGAGGGCAGAGCTTCAAGGTCAGAGGCAGAAATATTAAAGGAAATATGTGGGGTGAGTGTTTTTGTTTACACAGAGAGGTGGTGGATATCTGACAGGGGTAACGGTGGAGACTGATATGATAGTGGCTAAGTGGCATTAAGATAAGCACATGCAGGGTATGGAGGGATATGGATCAGGTTCAGGCAGAGGAGAATAGTTTAACTTGCCATACTGTTCCGCACAGACATTGTGGGCTGAAGGGCCGGTACCTGTACTATATGTTTTCAACATTCTTGCTCACAGTCAATATCCCTTTTGAAGTTTCCTTGTATCAAATCACAACCTCACCTCTTCCTTCCCCCAGCTTTTTCCATCGCTGCCCATTTATCTCCCTCCTAGGTAGGAAAAGGGATGAGGTCCTGCGGAGTGAATACAGGGAGTTAGGCAAAAGGCTAAAGTGCAGGACCTTCAGGGTAGTAATCTCTGGTCTGCTCCCAGTGCCACGTGCTAGTGAGGGCAAGAACAGGAAGATAGGACGTGAATGAGCAGCTGAGGAATTAGTGCAGGGGGCAGGGATTCTGATTTTTGGACCATTGGGATCTGTTCTGGGGCAGAGGTGACCTGTGGAAGAGGGATGGGTTGCAGCTGAACTGGAGGGGAACCAATATCCTGGCACGTATGTTTACTAGTGCTACTCGTGTTGGTTTTTAACTAGATTGGCAGGGGGATGTGATCCAAAGCAGGAGTGATGCAGGTCAGAGGCTGGAGGTTGAAGAAAGCAAGGTCTGTATGCAGGAGCAAAGCTGGGAGTGAGCAAGTACTGTTGGATTAATTAGCATCTATTTCAATGCAAAAGGCGTGCTGGGTTAGGTGGATGAAAACAGGGCATGGATAGGTAGGTACGTGCGACTGGAATGTTATAGCCGTTACGGAAGCCTGGTTAAGGGAGGGACAGGACTGGCAGCTTAATGTTTCAGGGACAAACACACATTGCTGGAGTAACTCAGCAGGTCAGGCAGCATCTCTGGAGATGTGGATTAGATGACGTTTCTGTTCAAGACCCTTCTTCAGACCTGAATTATTTTATTCAATTGCGATTCCTTTTCTCCAGGGATGCTACCTGACCCCGAGTTATTCCAGCATTTTGTGTCTATCGTTGGTGTAAACCAACATCTCAGCAGGTCTGAAGAGGGCCTCGACCCAAAACGTCACCTATTCCTTTTCTCAAGAGATGCTGTCTGACCCGCTGAGTTACTCCAGCTTTTGTATCTCAATTCCTTCCAACACATTAACGTTTCAGGGTTCAGATGCTGAAGGCGAGATAGAGGTGTGGGTAAAAGTGAAGGGGCAGTTGCTTTACTGATTAAGGAGAACTTCATTGCAATTATTTGGGGTGAAGTTAATGATGATTCATCCAGTGAGGCTATATGGGTGGAGCTGAGAAATAAAAAGGGGAAGGTCACCTTGTTGAGAGTGTACTGTAGGCTGACAAAATAGCCAACATGAATAAGAGCTAATATGCCAGGCGGTTACAGGCAGTTGCGAGAATAATAAGGATGTCAGAGTTGGGGATTTTAACCTTCCCAATATAGACGAGGAATGCCACAGCATCAAGGGCTTAGACGGGATGGAATTTGTCAAATGACTGAAGTGTCGGAGGGTGAGCCTTTTGGTATATTGACCACAATTAAATGAGCTTTATGTCTATGGATAAGAGCAGGGCTGGTCTTCAAGTTAAAGTTCTGAATTGGGGCAAGACCAACTTTGATGGTATTAAAGATAGATACAAACTGCTGGAATAACAGAAAAATATGTGCACGAGTAGGCTAGTCGAGCCAGCACCGCAATTCAATATGATCATCGCTGATCATCTAAAATCAGTGCCCCATTCCTGCTTTTTCCCCATATCCCTTGATTCCTTTAGCCCGAAGAGCTGAATCTAACTCCCTCGTGAAAACATCCAGTGAATTAACCTCCACTGCCTTTTGTGGCAGAGAATTCCACAGATTCACAACTCTCCTGCTGAGACAACACCTGGAGTATTGTGTGAGGTTTTAGTCTCCAAATTTGAGCAAGGACATTCTTGCTATTGAGCGAGTGCAGCGTAGGTTCACGAGGTTAATTCCTGGAATGGATGGGCTGTCATATGTTGAAAGAATGGAGCGACTGTATACACTGGAATTTAGAAAGATGAGAGGGGATCTTATTGAAACATACACTGTGAGATTATTAGGGGATTGGACAGTGTAGATGCAGGAAAAATGTTGCCAATGTTGGGCGAGTGCAGAACCAGGGCCACAGTTTAAAATTAAGGAGTGGGCCATTTAGAACGGAGATGAGAAAAAACGTGTTCACCCTGAGAGTTGTGAATCTGTGGAATTCTCTGCCTGAGAAGACAGTGGAGGTCGATTCTCTGGATGCTTTCAAGAGATAGTTAGATAGAGCTCTTAAAGATAGCGGAGTCATGGGATTATGGGGAGAAGGCAGGAATGGGGTACTGATTGTGGATGATCATCCATGACTAATAATCTGGAAAGAATGCAGAGAAGATTTACGATGAGGTTGCCAGGATGCGAGGGCCTGAGTTATAGGGAAATATTGGGCATGCAGGCACTTTATTTTGCAGAGCGCAGGAAGCTAAGGTTATGAGTGATCTTACAAAGGTGTTTACATTCATGAGAAATTAATAGGGAGAAATCACAGAGTCTTTTACCCATGATAGGGGAATCAAGAACCAGAGATCATAAGTTTAAGGTGAGGATGGAAAAGAATTAATAAGAACATGAAGGGCAACATTTTTTCACTCAGAGGGTGGTGGGTGTATGGAATAAATTGCCAGAGGAGGTATCGGTAGTTAAGGCAGGTACAATAACAACATTTAAAGGACACTTGGGCAGCTACATGGACAGGAAAGGTTCAGCTGGACATGGACCTAATACAGGCAAATTGGACTAGCTTGGATGGGGCATCTTGGACAGCAATGGATGAATTGGGTCAAAGGGCCTGTTCCTGTGCTGCATGAATGTCCATAATCCTCCCCCCCCCACCCCCCACACTCAATGAACCACCATCACCCCGTCACCACTCCCTGCACGACAACAACCCTATCATGGAATAGATAGTTTGGATGCATAGAGTACTTCACCCGGGTTAGGGGAATCAAGAACCAGAAGACATAGGTTTAAGGTGAGAGGGGAAAAATTTAATAGGAACCCGAATCAGTCACAGAGTGGTGGGTATATGGACAAGCTATCAGAGGAGGGAGTTGAGGCAGGGACATAGAAATCATACTGAAGGTACATACAAAATGCTGGAGTAACTCAGCGGGACAAGCAGCATCTCTGGAGAGAAGGAACGGGTGACGTTCGAGTCGAGACTCTTCGTCAGACTGATGTCAGCGGAGTGGGTGGTACAGAGATAAAACGGAGACAGTAAGAACTGGGAAGGGGGTGGGGATGGGGAGAGAGGGAAAGCAAGGGCTACTTGAAGTTAGTGAAGTCAATGTTCATACCGCTGGGGTGTAAACTACCCAAGCGAAATACGAGGTGCTGTTTCTCCAATTTGCGCTGGGCCTCACTCTGACAATGGAGGAGGTCCAGGACAGAAAGGTCAGATTGGGAGTGGGAGGGGAAGTTAAAGTGCTGAGCAACCATGAAATCTGGTAGGTTTAGGCAGACTGAGCAGAGGTGTTCAGCGAAATGATCCCGAGCCTGCGCTTGGTGTTGCCGATATACAGGAGTTGATACCTGGAGCAGTGGACCCAGTATGTGGTTGGAGGAGGTGCAAGTGAACCTCTGCCTCACCTGAAAAGACTGTCGGGGTCCTTGGACGGAGTCGAGGGAGGAGGAAAAGGGACAAGTGTTGCATCTCCTGCAGCTGCAGGGAACAGTACTTGAGGTGGTGGTGGTTTGGGTGGGTTAGGACAAGTTGAGTAGAGAGTTGCGGAGGGAACGGTCTCTGTGGAAAGCAGAATGCGGTTGGGATGGGAAGATGTGGCCAGTAGTGGGATCCCATTGGAGGTGGCGAAAATGTCGGAGGATTATATGCTGTATGCGACGGCTGTTGAGGTGGAAGGTGAGGACTAGGGGGACTCTGTCCTTGTTACATGTGGGGGGGGGGGAGCGGAGCTGTGGGATATCGAGGAGACCTTAGTGAGAGCCTCATCTATAATGGAATAGGGGAACTCCCGTTCCCTACAGAAATCAGACAGTTGGGTTGCATCACAGCTTGGTTTGGGAAGAGCTCTGCCCATGACTGCAAGTTATTGTAAAGAGTTGTGTAAAAGTAGCCCGCTCCATCACACAGACCATAAGACATGGGAGCAGAATTGGGTTGTTGAGTCCATCAAGTCTACTCTGCCATTTAATCATGGCTGATCTATTTTTTCCTCTCAACCTCATTCTCCTGCCTGTAACCTTTGACACACTTACCAATCAAGAATCCATCAATCTCTGCTTTAAAAATCCCAATGATGGCATCCACAGCTGTCTGTGGCAATAAGTTCCACAGATTCATCACACCCTCTTGCTAAAGAAATGAAGACTAAGCTCCTCACTAGTGACTCCATCTACACATCACGCTGCCTCGGGAAAGCAGTCAACATAACCAAATAATTTTGCACCCCCCTCTTTCCTTCTTCTCCTCGTTGGGTCAAAGATACAGAAGCTTGAAAGTACACACTACCAGACTCAGGAAAGTTTATTCCCATATGGTATCAGCTTCTCAATGGCCCTTCCATAAACCAGGGTACAGTTTGATTTTGCTCCACCTCATTGTAGACCTTGGACTTTGTCTCTGAAACTGTTGCGCTACAATGTGGAAAACTATACTCTGCACTCTGTATCTTTCCCTTCGCTCTACATATTATACCCGAGTTTGACTTGAGTGTATTTATGTGGAGTATTATGCAGGCAGCACAGTGGCGTAGAGAGGGTTGCTGCCTTACAGCCCCAGAGACCCAGGTTTGATCTTGACTACGGATGCTGTCTGTACACAATTTGTACATTCTCCCTGTGACTGCGTGAGTTTTCTCCCACACGCCAAAGATGTACAGGTTAGTAGGATAATTGGCTTTGGTAATTTATAAAATTATCCTTGGTATGTAGGATAGTGTTAGTGTAAGGGGTGATTGCTGGATGGCACAGACTTGTTGGGCCAAAGGGTCTGTTTCCGTGCTATATCTCTAACATCTAACGTAAATCTGATTTTGATTGGACAGCATGTAAAACAATGTTTTTCACTTTACCTGGGTACATGTGACAATAATAAACCTGAACCAAAAACTCAATTTAAAAGATGGTTGGACAGGTTTTGAGGGATACAAAACAGACAAATGAGATGAGCTTAGATGGGTTATCTGGGTTGGCATGGATACATTGGACAAAGGGGAAACATAAAAAAAACTGGAGTAACTCAGCGGACAGGCAGCATCTCTGGAGACAAGGAATGGGTGACGTTTCGGATTGAGACCCTTCTTCAGATGTAGGACATAAGGGTCTGTCTCCATGCTGTTTGACTCTTTGAAGACACTTACTTTGTATAGGATGTAAGCCTCCTCGATGGGGATGATGATGTGGCCTTGGTGCTCACTGGAGCAAGAGCAAACCACACAGATGACACCCTGGCACTCCAGACAGAAGAGCTTGTGCCTCTCCTCGTGCCGCTGGCAGTAGAAGGCCGGCTGTCCCTGGCGGGGCTCCAGCTTCAGCTCCCTCACGCCCTCCACAATGTTGGCCAGCATGTGGTTGGGCTTCAACCTCTTCTCCTTGAACACCTCCCTACACTCGGGGCAGGAGTAGAAGGCGTCACCCTTCTCCCAGCTCCGAGAGATGCACAGCCGGCAGAAGTTGTGGTCGCACTCCAGGGCCACCGGCTCCTGGAAGAAATCCAGGCAGATGGAGCAGGTCACCTCACTGAAGAGTCTACCAAGGGGAGGTAGGGAGGCGATTATCCAAGGTCCAACCTTCTCAGCAAACCTCCGTCAAAATCTGTGGAGTAAAACATAAACATGTAAATGTAGTGCCTTCCTGCGTTGTTTCTTTGTTGGTTAGGTGGAACCTGTGGTGTACATGTCCTATTTTCTCCCAGTACCAATGTTCCTCTGGAGATCAGAGCATTCAACTTAGGCCAAAGCTCCAGCATGAAAGGTGTGGAGGCACAGTGACGCAGCGGTAGAGTTGCTGCCTTACAGCACAAGAGGCCTGAGTTTGATTCTACGGGTGCAGTCTGTGCGGAGTTTGCACGTTCTGTCTGTGACCACGTGGGTTTTCTCTGGGTGCTCTGGTTTCCTCTCACATTCCAAAGAGGTGCAGGTTTGTAGGTTAATTGGCTTTATTGTAAATTGTCCCTAGTGGGTAGGATAGTGCGAGTGTACAGGGTGATCACTGGTCGGCATGGACTCAGTGGGTCAAACGGCCTGTTTTCACTCTGTATCTCTAAAGTCCAAAGAGCGCTCCTGCCTTGTCAGAGTCACCATCTTTCACTTCCAACACAAGATGACAAATCCCAGTGTACCATCACTGAATTCATAATGATTTCCTGAGTCCAGTATCAATGTTTAAAAATTTCATTCAGGCAAAATGGTTATTTGGTATCAGAGCAAAGCATGAAAACATCTGCAGACCTTAACTAAAAACTGAACATATCGTAAACAAAAAAGCAATCTAATTATAACTAAAAGACTGAAGACTGAACTGGCCATTCAACTAAAACATTCACACAGAACGCACTTTGAATACACAGCTGAAAAATGGGTTTCTTTACCATTATAGGATGATCCAAGGGCCTGGGGACCTAATCTATAGGCAGAGGACGGGCAGGCTAGGACTTACTCCTTGGAGCGCAGGAGGATGAGCCGTCATCTTACAGAGGTGTATAAGATAATGATCTGCATCGACATATATATATATATAGAAAAACTGTAAGATATGCAAGCATACATATTCAATAGGTACTGTGAAGAGAAAATGAGCATAGTGCAGAATATTGTATGACAGCTGCAGAGAAATGGCTTGTAACATGTAACCTGGCCATTTATAACATTGGTCTTTGTACGATCTTTGTGTATGCAACATCCTCAATGTCAACACAGTAAATGTTGGAGTAATCAGAGTAACTGTCTGGGAGATACACACAAAGTGCTGGAGTAACTCAGTGGGTTAGGCAGCATCCCAGTAGAATATGCATAGGTGACGTTGTCGGAACCCGATGGCTGGTAATAGATGAACACATGCTGTGTCCTATCCCTCCTCTTCTCCAGCTTTCTTTCCCAACCCTACAATCAGTCGGAAGAAGGGTTCTGACTAAAACACCCCCATCCACATTCTCCAAGGATGCTGCCTCGGCCCCCTGTGTTACTCCAGCAGTTTCTGCCTATCTTTGGAAAAAACAAATTCCGTAATTCTTTTATTATCAGCATCTTTGGAGAATAAAGGATCGGTAATGTTCAAGTTGGGACTGTTCTTCAGACATACTATGAAGGAATTATGTTGACATAGAAACATAGAAAATAGGTGCAGGAGTAGGCCATCTCGGTCCTTCGACCCAGCACTGCCATTCAATATAATCATGGCTGATCATCAAAATCGGTACCCGTTCTGCTTTTTCCCCATATCCCTTGTTTCTGTTAGCCCTCAGAGCTAAATCTAACTCTCTCTTGGCAAAATCCAGTGAATTGGCCTCCACTGCCTTCTGTGGCAGAATTCCACAGATCACAACTCTCTGGGTGAAAAGGTTTTTAATTCCGTCCTAAATGGCCTACCCCTTATTCTTAAACTGTGACCCCTGGTTCTGGACTCCACCAACATCGGCACATTTTTCCTGCATCTAGCCTGTCCAATCCCTTAAGAATTTTATATGTATTCTACTAAGAGATTCCCTCTCATTCCTTCTAAATTCCAGTGAATTCCCA
Source organism: Malacoraja senta (assembly GCA_038087875.1). Taxonomy (NCBI): domain Eukaryota; kingdom Metazoa; phylum Chordata; class Chondrichthyes; order Rajiformes; family Rajidae; genus Malacoraja; species Malacoraja senta. The sequence goes on along the minus strand of JAXLNO010004050.1, from coordinate 1 downwards.
G
>JAXLNO010004049.1:0-32922 GCA_038087875.1 Malacoraja senta | reverse complement strand
CAATGTGTTTTACAATAGTGCAGGTACTAACGTGCTGCAAACAGTGGTACATATATCAACAATACATATGTAAATACATATATAACAGCGCTCCCTCAGAGGACCTCAAGAACGGCTTGAGAGTAGAAATAAGTTTAAAGTCTAGACTTAAAAGAGTTGATGGACGGGGCAGTTCTGATGGGAAGAGGGATGCTGTTCCATAGTCTAGGAGCTGCAACCGCAAAAGCGCGGTCGCCCCAGAGCTTATACCTGGACCGTGGGATGGTCAGTACCCCAAGTCGATCGATCTGAGGGACCTGGAGGTAGTATGGTGGGGAAGCAGATTTTTGATGTAGGTGGGGGCAAGCCCGTTAAGGGCTTTCTGAACAAAAATAAGCTTGAAATTGATTCGGAACCAATCCTCCCCTTTAACTTGGAGGCAGGTAACACCATTATATTTCAGACACAGCATTGTTCAACACAGACATTGTTTTTTTATTTTTGTAATCAAAAAATTGATTCAATTATTAAAAAATAATATTTACTACAATAAACCAAGCCAGAACCCCCCACCATAATAAAATAACAAACATATATCCATAATAAACTACAATACAAATGTTACAATGGTTATTGAGGATACATTCAACACCGTGCAGAGCCCAGCTGTCCCGGAACTCGCTCAGGATGCCCGTGGACAGGGCGTATTCCCTTTCTAACCTCACCCAGGCATGGACGTAACCCCGGAAAACGGGCAGGCAGCCGGCTCGGGTAGAGCAACACGGACATTGTGGCAGACATGAGAATTCTCCGTGGAAATCCGCGGGTATTGATTATTTGGTAAAAAGGTGAAAAAATGAAAAATCGATTAACAAAAATCTGTCCAAATCTCCGCTTTCAATGGCTTTCCGCTTTAGCGTTACAACGTCTGCCACTCTCTCCAGCGTCACAACGTCTGCCGCTCTTTCCAGCGTCACAACGTCTGCCCCTCTCTCCAGCGTCACAACGTCTGCCCCTCTCTTCAGCGTCACGTTGTCTTCACCCTCTCCAGCGTCACAACGTCTGACAGCGTCGTCCGCGTCGGCTCGAGCTGGGCCAAGATGGCGCTGCTGGCGGGAGAGCGGCTGAAGTAAATGGTGGCGGCGGAAGGGAAACAGACGCTGGCATGACACCGGGACCGCAAGGTTGAGAGAGGGATCACCCTCAGCCACGGCCTCAATATGGGTGGCAAGCGGTTGCCGTCTCTGCTGCTGCTGCTATCCCAGGGTTGGAGGGATGTGGACGCCCCCCCCATCGGCTCAACTCTACCCCTCCCCCTCCATTGGGCACATTTATGCTCATTTCCCCCCTATCCTGCCACAACTCTGCCCTCTCCTTCCCCTCCCACCCCCCGCTCTCTATCGCTGCCCTAGCATAACTCTCCAATTATCCCCCCATTCCCTCCCCTGGTTCAACGCTCCCATTATCCCCCCCCCCCGCGTCCCGCACCCCCCTTTACCCCCCCACTCTCTCCACTGGTACAGCGCTCCCCTTACCCCCTTCCCCCCCCACTCCCTCTCCTGGTACAACGCTCCCATCCCCCCCCAAAGTGGTATATAATAGTTCAGCACTGCTCCCTGGTTGTGGTAGGATGGTTCAGTTGCCTGATAACAGCTGGCAAGAAATTGTCCCTGAATCTGGAGGTGTGCGTTTTCACACATCTGTACTTTTTGCCTGATGGGAGAGGGGAGAAGAGGGAGTGGGCAGGGTGAGACTCCTCCTTGATTATGCTGCTGGCCTTGCTAAGGCAGCGTGAGGTGTAAATGGTGTCAATGGAAGGGAAGTTGGTTTGTGTGAAGGTCTGGGCTGCATCCACAATTAGCTGCAATTTCTTAATGTTTGCTGAACTTATTTATTTTTCTGGGGAGCGTTTAGTTGATTGTCAGGTGGACCCGAGGCATTGTTCAGCTTGGCCTGATTCTGTTCAGTTTAGCTTTATTACCATATATTCATCTTGAGAACATACACGGCATGATAAGCAAGTTTGCAGATGGTACTAAAGTAAAATTGGTTAGTACAGTGTCAGTGGGTTATGGGGAAAAAGCAGGAGAATGGGGTTAATAGGGAGAGGTACATCAGTCATGATTGAATGGCGGTGTAGACGTGATGACTTGATGGGCTGAATGGCGTAAGTCTGCCCCTACATGTCGGAGAGTCTAGGACTAGAGGTCATTGCCTCAGAATTAAAGGACGTTCTTTTAGGAATGAGATGAGATGGAATTTCTTTAGTCAGAGGGTGGTGAATCTGTGCAATTCTTTGCCACAGACGGCGGTGGAGCACAAGGCAGTGGATAAGACATGTATTTACGTAGTCCCTGAAATTTATATTGAGATCGGAATCGGAGTTGGACTCGGAACTTTTTTACCGACTCCGATTATGACTTCAGCAGGCAGTAAAGTTGCTCCGACTCCACAGCCCTGGAAATAAACACGGTCTGGGGGGGAAACTGAGGTAAAAAGTGCTATAAATCAGCAGTGGAGCAAAAAAAAAACAGTCTGGGGAAAACTGAGGTAAATCTCCAAATAAACCACGTCTGTGAGAAAAACTGAGGTGGATAAAGTTATAAAAACATCTCCTTATTACTGAGGTAAATAATGTTATAAATCAGTAGGGGAGGGGAAAACTGGGGGGGGGACGGGGTCAATAACGTTATAAGCCTCTGAGTGGATATAGGAGGTAAATAATCAATAAACTCCCTCTCCCCTCTCTCCATCTCCAGAACCAGGCGTCACAGTTTAAGAATAAGGGGTCAGCCATTTGGGACTGAGATGAGGAAAAACGTTTTCACCCAAAGAGTTGTGAATCTGTGGAATTCTACGTCACAGAATGCAGTGGAGGCCAATTCACTGGATGTTTTCAAGAGTGAGGTAGATTTATCTCTTAGGGCTAATGTAATCAATGTGGTGTGGTGTTGGAGGTTAGCCTAACGGCAGCGGCTCGACTGCAGTCCGTCTGTCTTTTTTATTTTTGTCCCGTTAAATGTATGTTTTGATTCTATTTTTTTTTTGCTGTGTATATGTGGGGGCTGGGGGGGGCTGTTTAATCTCTTCCCTGTACGGGGGACCCTACTTTTTCCCTGTCGGGTCTTCAATGTCGTTGGAGCCGTGGAGCGGCGGCGGCCTCCGGCCGGAACCAGCCTGATGGCTACAGTCGCGGAGCCTGCGGACCTGCCATCGTGGAGCTGGCCGACTTCGGAGCGGGAGGAGCTGTGGTGGCGCGCGTCTGCGACCCCGGCTTCGGTGCTTCAGAGGCTCGGGCTGCAGGCCCTGTGGACGGTAACATCGGGAGCTCGCTGTTCCCTGGTGGGAGACCGCTTTTCGGAGCTCCCGCAACGGCAACTTCTCCCGCCGGAATCGCGGGGTTAAAGTACTTGTAGCGGGGGCCTAACATGGCCCGGGACGAGTTAATGTCCGCGGGACTTACCATCGCCCGCCGGGGGCTTTAACACCGTGAGCCCCAGTCGCCTCGACGTAGTTGGAGTGCTGGACCGCGGGGACAAGAACAAAGGGAAGAGATAAGACTTTTGCCTTCCATCACAGTGAGGAGGTGTTGGAGATTCACTGTGATGGATGTTTGTGTAAATTGTGTTAAGTGTGGGTCTTGTTTTTTTTTGTAATGTTTAGACTGTAGAAAATGCAATTTCGTTCAAACCAAGCTGTTTGAATGACAATAAAAGGCATTCTATTCCTTCTATTCTATATGGGGAGAAAGCAGCAACGGGCTACACCTTGTCGATCATCAGCCATGATCATATTGAATGGCGGTGCTGGCTCGAAGGGACGAATGGCCTAATCCTGCACCTGTTGTCTATGTTTCTATTAGGCTGTGGGCCGCGCATACAAAATGTGTCTAGAAATCGGTTTCGTGACCCACGTCACGGAAATACATGAAATTTTCCACAGATTTAGATGAAATATAATTGAGAAGGATGTCATAACTCGTCAGTGTCAAAAGTTGCACATTAATTAATTAAACTAATTAGCAAATGAGATCGGGAAAGTAAGCGCCATCTAGTGGCCAATGCCCACATTACACCATGGGCAGCCTATTTCCGTGTTGCAGTCCATTTAAATTATATATTATTACACCCATATATCTTCTATCTATATTTAAAACTCTGTGTGTGTGTGTGTGTGATTGTGTGTGTGTGTGTGTGTGTGTGTGTGTATGTGTGTGTGTGTGTGTGTGTGTGTGTGTGTGTGTGTGTGTGTGTGTGTGTGTGTGTGTGTGTGTGTGTGTGTGTGTGGTGTGTGTGTGTGTGTGTGTGTGTGTGTGTGTGTGTGTGTGTGTGTGTCTCTGCCTGTCTTGTCGGTGCCAGCCTTGCCTTTGATTCGTTGCTACGCCAACACCACACGCAGAAACGCCGAGATTTTTCCATTTCGGCAGAGATTTCACTTTTCATTCCAAGTATCCACTCGATTAAATTCCGTCGTGTTTATTTACACATTTTAAATAAAATCCTCCCCCATCCAAAATTTCATAATGTTTAAAAAAACAGCTCTCACCCATAGAATGTTGGTGAACGTTCCATCACGTTATTTCACAGTGCCCAATGCTCACAGATGTCCAATCAGAATGGACCCATTTACATATGCCGTTGCAGCAGCCCCAGCCCCAGCCCCGCCCCCCCAACTTCGCAGCATGTGTCGAAGCTCGTCATCACGTGTGTGGGAATAGAGAAAGAGGATTGGGGGTGATAGGGAACGGGGAACAGATGGACTGTCCCTCCCCCTCCCCCTTCCACTCTCCCTCCACACTATTTCCCCTCTCTCCCCATCCCTCTCCTCCTCCCTCCGCACTCTCAACCCCTCTCTCCGCTACCCCATCTCCCTCCTCCCCTCTCTCCCCCACCCCTACACCTCTCTCCCCCTCCCCATCCCTCTCTCCCCCTCCCCATCCCTCTCCCCTACCTTCTCCATCTCCCTCTCCTCACCCTCTCCCCCCATCCTCCTCCAACCCCCATCACTCTCTCTCCCACCCCCTTCCCGTTCCCCCTTCCCCCCACCCCCTTCCCTCTCTCCTCCACCCTCCACCCCACCCCCTTCCCCCTCCCCATTCTCCCCCCTCCATCCACACTCTTCCCCCTCTTCCCCTACCCCATCTCCCTCCTCGCCTCCACCCCCCACCACCCTCACCTCTCTCGCCCTCCTCTCTCTCCTCGCCACCCCACCCCTCTCTCCTCCCCCTCTCCATCTCCCTCTCCATCTCCCTCTCCTCACCCCTCTCCCTCTCCTCCCCCTCCTGCTCCCACCCCATCCCTCTCTCCCCCACCCCTTCCCTCTCTACCCCACCCCCTTCCCTCTCTCGACCGACCCTTCCCCTAACCCTCTGTCCCTCTTCCACCACTACCCCTACCCCTCCCTCCCCACTCTTCCACTTCTCACCCCCTTACCTCACACCTCTCCCTCTCCCTCTCCCACCCCTCTCTCTCCCCCTCCCTTCCGCCTCCCTCCCCTCTCTCCCCCACCCCTTCCCCTACCCCTCTGACCCTCTTCCACCACTCCCCCTTCCCCTCTCCCCTCCTTCCTCCCCACTTTTCTACTTCTCTCCCCCACCGACTCTCCCTCCCCACTCTTTCTCCTCTCTCCCCCACCCCACTCCCCTTTCCCCCTCCCTCCACACTCTACCTCCTCCCTCCTCTACCCCATCTCCCTCCTCCCCTCTCTCCCAATCCCTTCACCCCTCCCCCACACCTCTCTCCACCCCCCCCCATCCCTCTATACTCCCATTCCCCACCGCTCTCTCCCCCCTCTCCATCTCCCTCTTCTCATCCCTCTCCCTCTCCTCCCCCTCCCGCCACCACCACCCGTCTCTCCCCCACCGCCGTTCCCCCCCCGCCCCCGCCCCCTTCCCCTACCCCTCTGTCCCTCTTCCACAACTCCTCCTCCCCTTCCCTCTACCTCTCCCTCCCCACTCTTCCAATTCCCTCCCCAATCCCCCACCCCTCTCCCTCCCCACCCCTCCTCCTCCACTACCCCTCTCACGACCTCCCTTCCCCCTCCCTCCCTCCTCCCACCCCTCTCTCCCCCATCCCTTCCCCCTACCCCTCTGTCCCTCTTCCACCACTCCACATACCCCTCTCCCCCTCCCTCCCCACTCGTCCACTTCTCTCATCCCTTGGCCCACCCCTCTCACCCCCACCTCTCTCCCTCTCCATCCCTCTCTCGCCCCCTCCTTCGCTCTCTCCACCCACCCTCCCTCTCTCCCTCCACCCCCTTCCCCTACCCCTCTCTCCCTCTTCCACCAGTGTGAGTGTGACCGCCGCAGCCCCCACCCCCCCGGAAACCCGCGTTGGGTAAACAGACACAACGGGTCTGCACTTGGTCTAGTATATATATATATATATATATATATATATATGTATGACTTGTAAATATGACTGTAATCATATATAATTAAGTATAATGACCTATCTATCTATATGTAAAACTATGTGTGTGTGTGTGTGTGTGTGTGTTTGTGTGTGTGTGTGTGTGTGTGTGTGTGTGTGTGTGTGTGTGTGTGGGTGTGTGTGTGCGTGTGCGTGTGTGTGTGTGTGTGTGTGTGTGTGTGTGTGTGTGTATGTGTGTGTGTGTGTGTGTGTGTGTGTGTGTGTGTGTGTGTGTGTGTGTGTGTGTGTGTGTGTGTCTCTGCCTGTCTTGTCGGTGCCAGCCTTGCCTTTGATTCGTTGCTACGCCAACACCACACGCAGAAACGCCGAGATTTTTTCCATTTCGTTAGAGATTTCACTTTTCATTCCAAGTATCCACTCGTGATTAAATTCCGTCGTGTTTATTTACACATTTTAAATAAAATCCTTCCCCCCATCCAAAATTTCATAATGTTTAAAAAAACAGCTCTCACCCATAGAATGTTGGTGAACGTTCCATCACGTTATGTCACAGTGCCCAATGCTCACAGATGTCCAATCAGAATGGACCCATTTACATATGCCTTTGCAGCAGCCCCAGCCCCAGCCCCGCCCCCCCAACTTCGCAGCATGTGTCGAAGCTCGTCATCACGTGTGTGGGAATAGAGAAAGAGGATTGGGGGTGATAGGGAACGGGGAACAGATGGACTGTCCCTCACCCTCCTCCTTCCACTCTCCCTCCACACTACTTCCCCTCTCTCCCCCATCCCTCTCCCCCTCCCCCCGCACTCTCAACCCCTCTCTCCGCTACCCCATCTCCCTCCTCCCCTCTCTCCCCCAACCCCACACCTCTCTCCCCCTCCCCATCCCTCTCTCCCCCTCCCCATCCCTCTCTCCTACCCTCTCCATCTCCTCTCCTCACCCTCTCCCCCCATCCTCCTCCAACCCCCATCACTCTCTCCCACCCCCCTTCCCGCTCTCCCTTCCCCCCCACCCCCTTCCCTCTCTCCTCCACCCTCCACCCCCACCCCCTTCCCTCTCCCACACTCTTCCCTCTGTCTCCCACCCCCTTCCCACTCCCCACTCTTCCCCCTCCATCCACACTCTTCCCCCTCTTCCCCTACCCCATCTCCCTCCTCGCCTCCACCCCCCACCCCCCTCACCTCTCTCGCCCTCCTCTCTCTCCTCGCCACCCCACCCCTCTCTCCTCCCCTCTCCATCTCCCTCTCCATCTCCCTCTCCTCACCCCTCTCCCTCTCCTCCCCCTCCTGCTCCCACCCCATCCCTCTCTCCCCCACCCCTTCCCTCTCTACTTCACCCCCTTCCCTCTCTCGACCGACCCTTCCCCTAACCCTCTGTCTCTCTTCCACCACTACCCCTACCCCTCCCTCCCACTCTTCCACTTCTCACCCCCTTACCTCACATCTCTCCCTCTCCCTCCCCCACCCCTCTCTCTCCCCCTCCCTTCCGCCTCCCTCCCCTCTCTCCCCCACCCCTTCCCCTACCCCTCTGTCCCTCTTCCACTACTCCCCCTTCCCCTCTCCCCTCCTTCCTCCCCACTTTTCCACTTCTCTCCCAGACCCACTCTCTCCCCCACCCCACTCCCCATTTCCCCCTCCCTCCACACTCTACCTCCTCCCTCCTCTACCCCATCTCCCTCCTCCCCTCTCTCCCAATCCCTTCACCCCTCCCCCACACCTCTCTGCACCCCCTCATCCCTTTATACTCCCATTCCCCACCGCTCTCTCCCCCCTCTCCATCTCCCTCTTCTCATCCCTCTCCCTCTCCTCCCCCTCCCGCCACCACCATCCATCTCTCCCCCACCGCCCTTCCCCCCCGCCCCCGCCCCCTTCCCCTACCCCTCTGTCCCTCTTCCACAACTCCTCCTCCCCCTCCCTCTCCCTCTCCCTCCCCACTCTTCCAATTCCCTCCCCAACCCCCTACTTCTCTCCCTCCCCACCCCTCTCCCTCCCCACCCCTCTTCCTCCACCACCCCTCTCACGACCTCCCTTCCCCCTCCCTCCCTCCTCCCACCCCTCTCTCCCCCATCCCTTCCCCCTACCCCTCTGTCCCTCTTCCACCACTCCACATACCCCTCTCCCCCTCCCTCCCCACTCGTCCACTTCTCTCATCCCTTCGCCCACCCCTCTCCCCCCCACCTATCTCCCTCTCCCACCCTCTCTCTCCCCCTCCTTCGCTCTCTCCACCCACCATCCCTCTCTCCCTCCACCCCCTTCCCATACACCTCTCTCCCTCTTCCACCAGTGTGAGTGTGACGCCGCAGCCCCCACCCCCCGGAAACCCGCGTTGGGTAAACAGACACAACGGGTCTGCACTTGGTCTAGTATATATATATATATATATATGTATGACTTGTAAATATGACTGTAATCATATATAATTAAGTATAATTACCTATCTATCTATATGTAAAACTCTGTGTGTGTGTGTGTGTGTTTGTGTGTGTGTGTGTGTGTGTGTTTGTGTGTGTGTGTGTGTGTGTGTGTGTGTGTGTGTGTGTGGGGGTGTGTGTGCGTGTGCGTGTGTGTGTGTGTGTACGTGTGTGTGTGTGTGTGTGTGTGTGTGTGTGTGTGTGTGTGTGTGTGTGTGTGTGTGTGTGTGTGTGTGTGTGTGTGTGTGTGTGTGTGTGTGTGTGTGTGTGTGTGTGTGTGTGTGTTTCTGCCTGTCTTGTGGGTGCCAGCCTTTGATTCGTTGCTACGCCAACACCACACGCAGAAACGCCGAGATTTTTCCATTTCGGAAGAGATTTCACTTTTCATTCCAAGTATCCACTCCTGATTAAATTGTGTCGTGTTTATGTACACATTTTTAATAAATCCCTTCCCCCCCCCCACTCACTCATTTTGTCTCCTCCTGCTGGACAGCCACCAAAGCGGCTGCTGCCGCCCGGCTCTGCTCCAAAACGACGCCTTTTTTTTCTTTCGCTAGCGATTTTCGCCCCGGGGTCTGAAGCACGTTCGGGGTCCAGACCCAACGGGTCTGCTCTTGGTCTAGTCTATATTTAAAACTGTGTTTGTGTGTGAGTGTGTGTGTGTGTTTCTGCCTGTCTTGTGGGTGCCAGCCTTTGATTCGTTGCTACGCCAATACCACACGTAGAAACGCCGAGATTTGTTTCCCATTTCGGTAGAGATTTCACTTTTCATTCCAAGTATCGACTCCTGATTAAATTTCGTCGTGTTTATGTGCACATTTTTAATAAAATCCTTCTCCCCACCCCCAAAATTTGAAAATGTTAAAAAAAAACAGCTATCACCCATAAAATGTTGTTGAACGTTCCATCGTGTGATGTCACAATGCCCAATGCTCACAGATGTCCAATCGGAATGGATCCATTTACATATGCCTTTGCAGCAGCCCCAGTCCCAGCCCCCCCACCCCCGCAACCTGTGTCGAAGCGCGTCATCACGTGTGTGGGAATAGAGAAAGAGGATTGGGGGTGAGAGGGAATGGGGAACAGATGGACTGTCCCTCCCCCTTCGACTCTCCCTACCCACTATTTCCCCTCTCTCCTCCCACCCCACTCCCCTCCCTCCACACTCTTCCACCTCCCTCCCCTACCCCATCTCCATCCACCCCTCCCTCCCCCATCCCTCACCCCTCCCCCCACCTCTCTCCCCCCATCCCTCTCTCCCCTTCCCCATCCCTCTCCCCTCCCCCTCTCCATCTCCCTCTCCTCACCCTCTCCCTCTCCTCCCCCTCCTGCTCCCAACCCCATCCCTCTGTCCCCCACCCCCCTTCCCTCTCCCCCCTTCCTAAACCCACCCCGTTCCCTCTCTCCCCCACACCCCTCCCCCCACCCCCTTCCCTCTCCCACCCCCTTCCCTCTCTCCACCCCTTTCCCCCTCCCCACTCTTCCCCCTCCATCCACACTATTCCCCCTCTACGCCTACCCCTATCTCTGCTCTCTCGCTCTTTCATCTTTATCTTTGTCTCTGCCCTCTCTCTCTCTCTCTCTCTCTCTCTCTCTCTATTCCACTCTCTGTGCACACTCTCTCTACCCCCCCCCTCTAGACGCACCTGAGAGGTGAGGGCTATTCTTCAGTGGATAGGGTTGAGATGGGATAAAATAAGCCAATTAAAAAAATTAAGATAATATCAAGGGGTGTGATGAGTGTGTGTGTGTTTGTGGGTGCCAGATACCCACCCCGCAACCGTGCTTTGGGAAACACTTGGTCTAGTATTTGGTCTAGTATTATATAACACTTGGTCTAGTATTATATAACAATAATATGATGAATATAATTTTTTATTTTTTTTAATTTTTATTTATTAGAAGTACATTAGTACTCGTCATTTATATCTTCTTACAATTAATGTACTCTATTTATTTTTTACACTAGAAAAGGAAAAGTTTGAAAGAAAGAAGAAAGTGAAGGAAAAAGTGAAAGTGTAGGAAATGTGACAACAAAAAAGGACGAAGACCCTATAAGAGCAAAATTAAAAACAAAAGAAAAAGAGTTAAGAAATAGACCCTAGGAAAGAAAGAGAGAGAGAAAGAAGAAAAAGAGAGAAACACATATTTTTATGAGCATTACGTAAATGGGACATACCAACTCTTCAACTATCATCCCCCCTTAGCTGACCTCAATTTTTTTTGTAAGTACTTTTGCACCCTATGTTTGTAATAATTCTATAAATGCAGACCACGTCAGGTGGAAGTGATCTGGTTTACCTGCTAGGAGGAGTCTGGAGGAATGTTTCGAACATATTTGAAATCCACATATTTATAGTTGGTATTGGAGCCTTCTTCCAAAATTTTAGAATTAGCTTTTTTCCAGTTATTAACCCATAGTCCATTAGTTTCTTTTGAAACACATTTAGTTCTGGACCATCTTCCGTTATACCGAAGATAATCCATTCTGCTTTGGGTATCAGTCTTGTTTTAAATAACTTTGTAAAGATTTCAAAAATTTCATTCCAAAATTTTTGAATTTTTGTACAGAAAACGAATGAGTGCGCTATAGTAGCTTCTTGGGATTGACATTTATCACAAATAGATGATACATTTGGGAAAATTTTATGAATTTTAGTTTTCGAATAATATAATCTATGTAAAATTTTAAATTGTATTAAAGTGTGTCTTACATTAATCGAGCATTTATGCACGTTTAATAAGTATTCATTCCAACTTTCCTTCGAAATTTTAATAGCTAACTCTTGTTCCCAGTCTTTTCTGATTCCCTCCGTAGATGGTATTTGTACATTTAAGATAATATTATACAAATATGATATTAAGTTTGCTGATTCCGCTTTTATCTGCATTGCCTCGTCCAATACATCTACTGGGTTATTATAATGATCTTTTGTATATTTTTTCAAATAGTCGCATATTTGAAAATATTTAAAATATTGATTATTTCCGAGTTTATATTTTATTTGTAATTGTTGAAATGAAAGTAATTTTCCTGTTTCATACGTCACCAAGCGTTTTAATTCCTAATCTATCCCATTGTGTATAAGCTTTATCTATAATAGAAGGATTAAACGAAGGGTTATTGACTATAGGTAATAAAAGTGATAAATGTCTTCATTTTAAATTTTGTTTTATTTGTTTCCAAAATTCGGATTGTACTATGAATAATTGGGTTCTTATTATAATTTATGTTATTCAATTTCATTGGAGAGAGGAGGATCGCTCCAATGTTTCTAGAGGAGCAATCCTCTTTCTCCATTACAATCCAGTCCACTTGCTGGGCGGAGTTATCCATCAGTTGAATCATATTTTTAATATTTACTGACCAATAATAATACATAAAATTAGGTAGTGCTAAACCCCCTAATACTTTAAGTTTATTCAGATGAGTTTTTTGTATTCTATGTGATTTATAGTCCCATATAAAATTAGTGATATCTGAGTCGAGTTTTTTGAAAACTTCTTTGGTAAGTATATAGGAATTGATTGAAATAGGTATAAAATTTGTGGTAAAAAGATCATTTTTATTGCGTTTATTCGGCCTATTAAAGACATCGGGAGCGTTTTCCAGAATTTAATTAGTGTGTTTAATTTATTAAGTAAGGGGTCAAAATTTGCCCTAAACATACCTTGATATGATCTGGTACTTTCGATTCCCAAATATTTAAATTTTTCTGTAGCTATTTTAAAAGGGAATTTTAAAAGATGTGTTGAATCTTTCGGTTTTATTGACATAATTTCACTTTTATTCCAATTTATTCTATATCCAGAAAAAGGTCCAAAGTCATCATTTAAATTTAATATATTTGGTATAGTGATTTGAGGTTTTGTAATGTACAGTAATATATCATCCGCGTATAAAGATATTTTATTATATGAATCTTTAGTATTATATCCATGGATATCAGGGTGTATTCTATTTTTTTCTGCTAGCGGTTCAATAATGAGAGCAAACAGTTGTGGTGATAATGAGCATCCTTGTCTATTTCCCCTTGATAGTTGGAATTTCGAGGATAATATGTTAATAGTTAGTATTCTAGCTGTAGGTTTGTTATATAGTAACTTGATCCATACAATAAAATTCTCCCCCAGTTGAAATTTTTGTAATACTTTGCCCATATAATTCCATTCTACTTGATCAAATGCTTTTTCAGCATCCAGCGAAATAATTGATAATTCTTGATCTTCAGATTTGTGTGAGTGCATTATGTTGAGTAGACGTCTCATATTGCTAGATGAGTATCTCTTAGGGATAAACCCCGTCTGATCTGGGTTTATTAATTTACTAAAGTATTTACTTAATCTTCTAGCTAATGTTTTCGCTAATATTTTTTGATCTGTGTTTAACAATGCTATAGCTCTATATGAACCAGGTACTTCTAAGTCTTTATTTTTCTTAGGTATTAATGTAATCGTTGATTCCGCTAATGTATCAGATAGTATTCGTTTTTTAAAAGCATATTGGTACATTTTTTGTAATCTTGGTATTATTTTATCATAAAAGCTTTTATAAAATTCATTAGTAAATCCGTCAGGGCCTGGCAATGACACTGTCGCAGAGTTCCTGCTCCTGAACCAGCTTAATTAATGGGTGAGGGCAGTACTTGTGGGTTCCTCCCTTTACTGAACCCCACTGACTTCCAGTGTGCAGAGCGGGGGTCACGGCCATTGTGGGGCTGGGGCAGTTCTAGGCTGGGGGACAGTCCTGCAAGGCATCATCCAGTCGCTTTAATAGGAAATGTAATGAGACTGCCGCAGAGGTCCCAGGTTTTAAGGGCTCATGAACCTACCTAATTAAAGGGTCAGGACAGATCCTCTGGGTTCCCAATTTTATTGAACCCCACTGACTGCCATAGTGGGGAGAGTGGGGGTAACGGCCATGGTGGGACAGGGAAAGTGCCAGGCTGGGTGGCCGACCTGTAAGAGACCTGTCTTATTTCTGATGTAAATGTCACATCCTGACCAAGAATCGAATGCTCAGATGTTTACTCGATGAGTATTCATTTTAAGCTACAATGAGCCTATATTTATGTGAGAGACGGTGCCTTTGCAAATGGGGGTTATTACCTTTAACCTAAAATAACACTAAATGTGTTGCAATGCTTGAGTATGTGTAGTCTGTGCGTGTGCCTGTGTATACCTGTTAAACGTGTATCTGTGGATGTGTGGATGTAAGTGTGTATGTATGTGTGGATGGCTGGATGTGTGGATGTATGTGTGAATGTATGTGTGTGGATGTATGTGTGTGCATGGATGTGTACATGTACGTCTGCGTGCGGATGGATGTGTGGATGTGTGTCTGCGGTTGTATGTGTGCATGTATGTGTGTGTGTGTGTGTGTGCATGCATGGAAGTGTGCGTACGGATGGATGTGTGTGTGGATGTGTGTATGTATGTATATATGTGGACAGGGCTCGAAATTAGCGGTTGCCCGGGTGCCACTGACCACTCAAAGTGCCGCCGGGCAACCTAAACACCGAGTAATTTTGCCCGGCTTGGCAACCAGATACTGGTTTGTACCGAAGATAGACATAAAAAACTGGAACAACTCCGCGGGTCAGGCAGCATCTCTGGAGAAAAGGAACGCGACGTTTCGTTTCGGCGGCGGCTGTGCGGGGCAAAGATACTAGGTGCGGGTTGAGGAAGGGTCGGAGAGAATGACGGGCCCCGAACAGCGGCAGCAGCGGCCGCGAACAGCAGCTCCATCTCTTCCTCCTCCCGCCCCCCGCCCGCCCTGATAAGGGCCTCTGCTTGTAAATCCGGTAACGGCGCTTTCAAAACAAACCCTCCCGCACTCCGAGGGGGTCATTCACCAGCACGCCATTATCATGTAATTCACTCATTGTTTAATAATTTGACCAAATAAACAATAAAACGATCGACATTAAAATCAACCTTTATATAATCATTTATTTCCCCAATTTATTGGTTTCCATTACATCTGATCTTCATCTGAATATTCTTCATCAGATTCCAAGTCTTTTGATAAGTTTTGATGTCCTTTGATAAGTTAGTTCAAGTTCAATTGGAGGGTCAGGCAGAGGCTACAAAAAACCCATCTCAGTCATTAAGCCTGCATGGACTTCAATTCATAAAATTTCAACCTCTTCTTAATGTTAATGAGAATAACACTGTTCCTACCATACAATACAATACAATACAATACAATTTTATTTGTCTTTTGGACAAATTTGCCATTTGGACCACTTGAGGTCCAAACGAAATGTCGTTTCTGCAGCCATACATTACAAAACGGAAAAAGACCCGAGACACACACAATTTACACATACATCCATCACAGCGCTGTGATGGAAGGCAAAAAAACGTATCTTTCCACTGCACTCCCCCCCCCCCCCGATGTCAGAGTCAAAGTCAAAGCCCCCGGCGGGCGATGGTGATTATCCCGCGGCCATTAAAGCCACGCCGGGTAATGCAAGGTCGCGCACCGGGTCTTGGTGTTAGAGCCCCGGCGTGCGCTCGCAAAGTCCGGCGGCCATTCCAAGCCGCGCGGGGGGATAAAGCCCCGCTCCAGATGCTCTTCAACCCCGCAACTCGGGCGGGAGAAGTCGCCGCTGCGAAAGCCCCGAAAAGCGGTCTCCCACCAGGGGACCCGCGGGCTACCGGTGTTGCCGTCCGCCAGACCCGCGGTTGTAGCCTCCGAATCTCCCGGGGTCGGATAGCAGCAGCGATTGTCTCCACCACAGCTCCACCCGGTCCGGACTCGGCCAGCCCCGTGACGGTGAGTAGTCCGCAGCTCCACAACTGGAGCCCCAGGTCGTTCCTGCTGGAGGCCGCTCCACGTTGCCCAGCCCCAACGACAACGGAGACCCGACAAAGAAAAGGTCGGGTCTCCCGTCCGGGGGAAAGATTTTAAAGTTCCCCCCCCACCCCCACACCCGCCCCCCCACACACATACCCCGACGAAAAAATAATAAAAAACTACATAAAAACGAGACAAAAATAATAAAAAAGACAGACGGACTGCGGAGGCCGCTGCAAACAAGAGTCGCGCCGCCCACCGATAGATATATTAGTTCAAGTTCAAGTTCACATACACTAATTCATTTCTACATGAACATCAGCCATTTCTGACCATTTCTCACTCCAATGGAAGCCTATAAAGTGCAATGAATATTTGTCCGTTTTTCTCCCGTGGTCGAGCCTTGGAAGCGGCTGCTACCTACGGCACTATGTAAAGCCTTCGCTCCCCCCCCCCCCCCCCCCCCGCCGACAGCAGAGATGATCCAAACACACTCCGCATTTGCGAATCGGCTGCTTCTTAATTGAGACCCGCGGCTTCACTCTGTTGAGTCCATAGGCCCCGCGATCGGAGCACTTTTACTCGGTAAGTTATCGCAGGCAGCTCCGAGAATAGATGGTAAAGACTTATTACACTACAATAAGCTGGCATTAGTGGAAATGTTTAATTTACCTTGTTATGGATACACATACTTTAGGGCCTCAACTTCATGAATTAACGAATGAGTGAATGAATGAGTGAGTGAATGAGTGAGTGAATGAATGAGTGAATGAATGAATGAATGAGTTAATGTACAGCCTCCAAATCACATTTTTTCACATTATAAAAGGGTGCAATTAAATTAAGTAAATTCCATACAGATTAATTTTCATAAATTCAGACTTTAGATCTTACCTTTCAGTTATACAGCAGCACCTCAGCAAGGACTTTGCTTTCAAGATTCCTTCCACTTCTATCCACTTAGCTGCACATTCTTCCGACTTCTTAATGCTTTTCTCACTAAATTCAATTACCCTGCTGCAAGTTTCCACGACATGTATTCCACAGAACTTGAAAGAACCTTCATTGGAATCTCCAGTAAAACAAGCATCAGTAGAAGTACTCTCAGCCATGTGTGCTCCCTGCCTAGCTAGCCTGAAACAAAGCACGTGATTGGCCAACTGGCGTCCGACTCAATATTAAACGTGCTTTGATTGGACTAAAAATACCTGAACATTTTCCGTTTTTTCTCTAATTTTTTTTAAAAAAGTGCAAGTTTTGTTCTTGACGAGTTTCAGGGGTGATTTATTTAATATTTTTACACAATATGTGAACGTTTCATGTGGTTCCGTGAGTTGGGTCACGAAACAGCAGAATAAAGCTCCTCGGCCCACAACCTATATGTAAAGGCTTTTCACTCAACATCACCGTCTATATCTCTCCTGAAGAAGGGTCTCAACCTCAAAACTTCACCCATTCCTTCTCTCCTCAGAAGCTGCCCGCCCCGCTAAGTTATGCAGCGTTTGGTAGTCTGGCCCCCCTTGATGTTTTATCTCAGGTTTGCAGCTTCTGTGATCTCCCCCCCCCCCCCCGTGGTGTAGGAGCCGTGAGGGGCGGGCCGGCTGCGCCGTGACAACCATTGCTAGGGCGGGGTATGCGGCTCCGATTGGTGGGGGTTGGGGCTACGGCTCTGATTGGTCGGACGCAAAGAAGGGGCCATACCTGGACCTTTGTGACATCGGCCGGGGGAGGTACGACATGCTCCCATTGGCCGTTGGCGCTGCCTATCAATGTGTGCAGGGAGTGTGCGGGACCTGGTCGCCGGTCACGTGAGGTGGGCCGACGGGACAAGGCCTCCGCTCATGCCCGGGATCTCAGATGGGAACAGCCGCTCGGTCCCGTGTCCTTTACCGACCCCCTCCTCCCTTCCAGAGGGCGATACTGCGGCCGGTAAGCCAAGGTGTGCAGGGGGCGGGGAAATCAGGTCTGGGCACCCTCTGGTCCTCTGACTGCAGCGTTAACCTGGCAGAGGGAGGCCGCGGCGCACCGTCTTTGTTCCTCTGTCTGCAGCGACCCCTGTCTATTGAAGGGCCGCGGCGCACCGTCTCTGATCCTCTGATTGCTGCGCCTGCCCTGGCGGCGGGAGGTCACCACGTGCCGCTAGTCCTCCCCGGATTGGGGGTGATGTCAGGGCGCCGGTTGTGCACGGCGTGCGTGTGGCAGACTTCACGGCGCAGGGTTGGGGTACATCACGGCGCAGGGCGGCTGGCTGGCGGACGTGCGGGCGACTCGACGCGGTGCCCAATTTTCGGCGCCCCCAGGTTGGTGCGCCCCCAGGTTGGTGCGCCCCCCCCCCTTTCCCCCTCTTGCTTACTCACCTTCCTCCCCTTTTCCCCCTCAACCCCCCCTTCTCCTTCTCTCTTCTCCCTCTCCCCCTCACTTCACCCCCTCTCCCCTCACACCCTCCCTTCTCTGCCTTCCCTCCCTTCTTCCCCACTCTTCAACCGTCCTCATCCCCCTTCCCCACTTTCCCCCCTTGCCCGCTCACCATCTCTCCCCTCTTTCCCCCCTCCCTTCGACCCCTCCACACTCACGCCCTCCTCTCACTCCGCCCTTCACCCCTCCTCCCCTACCGCTCCCCCCCTTCTCACACCCTGCCCTTTCCCCTTCGCCCCCTTCAAGCACTAGTAATGTTCACGCAATAGTAATGTCCTGTTTGCCAGCTGTTGACCCTCTGTCTTCCCCTCCTGCAAGGTTTAGGAGCCATTGCTGTGGATCGAGTGAGCGGCCATTGAGGGCGGCTAGGGTGCTGGTGAGCCTCCCCCCATCTGCTCGGTGTGCGGGCTGACCTTCGAGGAACTGAGCTTCAGTGGAGGACCTTATGACGGGGCACAACAAGGAGAAACGTTATGAGTGCGACGTGTGTGGCAAGGCCTGGCAGTACCCGAGCCACCTGGAGGCCCACCAGCGGGTGCACACGGGAGAACGCCCCTTCGACGTCTCCGACAGCAGCAAGAGCTTCAAGACGGCGCATGACCTGAAGCTCCACCGTCAGGTGCACACGGGCGAAAAGCCCTATGGCTGCTACACCTGCGGCAGATGTTTGCCCGGTTGTCGGGGCTACGGCAGCACCGGCGGGTGCACAGCAGTGAGCGGCCCTTCACCTGCTCCGTCTGTGGCAAAGGCTTCAAGTCGTCCGCGGACCTGAAGGTGCACAGGCGCATGCACACCGGCGAGCGCCCCTACACCTGCACCCAGTGCGGCAAAGGCTTCACCTGCTCCACCAAGCTGCTGGGGCATCAGCGCACCCACACCGGAGAGCGCCCCTACACCTGCAGGGATTGCGGCAAGGGCTTCACCCAGTCCCACAGCCTGTTGGCGCACCAGCGCACCCACACTGGCGAGCGCCGCTACACCTGCGCCCAATGCGGCAAGGGCTTCAACCGCTCCACCAGCCTGCTGCATCACAAGCGCACCCACACCGGCGAACACCCCTACACCTGCCCCCAGTGCGGGAAGGGCTTCAACCGCTCCTCCAGCCTGCTGAAGCACCAGCAGGTGCACGCCGGTGACCATCCCGTCCCCAGCCCGGTGTGCGGAGAGCGCTTTACCATGGCCTCCCACGCCCTGTCTCACCAGCGCGTGCACACCAGTGGCGAGCCCTACGACTGCCCGCACTGTGGTGAGGCGTTTGACAGCTCACGGGGGTTGCGGGAGCACCGGCGGGCCCACGCCGCTGAGCGGCTGCTCCCACTGCAGCAAGTGTTTCAAGAGAGCACGGGGGCTGCGGGAGCACCAGAGGATACACACCAGAGAGAGACCCTTTGTGTGCGCTGAGTGTGGCAATGGTTTCACCCGCATGTCCAGCCTCTGGCAGCACGAGCGTACCCACAGCGGTGAGCGTCTCTTGCCCTGCCCGACCTTTGGTAAGGGCTTCACCCACCTTGACCACCTGCTGGAGCACCGGCGAGTGCACACCAGCCAGTGCCCCTTCACCCGCCCGCTCTGTGACAAGGCCTTTGCCCGCTCCTGCAGCCCGCTGGCACACCGCGACGTGGATAGGCGCTGTTTAGGTAGACACAAAATGCTGGAAGGAATGGGTAACGTTTCGGGTCGAGACCCTCTTCCTTCCTCGACCAGAAACGTCACCCATTCCTTCTCGCCAGAAATGCTGCCTGTCCAGCCGAGTTAGTCCAGCACTTCGTGTTAGAGTCATAGACTGATAGAGTGTGGAAACAGGCCCTTCAGCCCAAATTGCCCACACCGACCAACATGTCCCAGCTGCATTAGTCCCACTCGCCCGCGTTGTGTCCATATCCCTCCAAACTTGTCCTATCCATGTAGCTGTCCAACTGTTTCTTAAACATTGAGATAGCCCCAGCCTCAACAACCTCCTCTGGCAGCTTGTTTCATACACCCACCACCCTTTGTGTGAAAATGGTACCCCTCAGATTCATATTAAATCTTTTCCCTTCACCTTGAATCCATGTCCTCTGGTCCTCGCTTTCCCCACCTTGGGGAAGAGATTTTGTGCATCTAACTAAATTGTGTTCTATGCAAGATTGCAGCGTCTGCAGTTTCTTGTGTCTCGCTCACCTATATCCACCTGTCACTTCTGAAGGGAGGGTCCCAACCTGAAACGTCACTCAGTCCTTTTCGCTAGAGATGCTGCCTGTCCCGCTAATTTACTCCAGCATTTTGTGTCCACCAATCGCTTGCCAGGCTTTGTCCAGCCCCCATCTCTCTTTTCCAGCTTCCTTCCCCCACCTTCTCCAATCAGTCTGAAGACGGGTCCTGACTCAAAAATCGTCAGTCCATTCCCACTAAAGCGGTGGAGGAACTCAGTGAGTCCAGGCCCCATCTGTAGAGGGAAGGGAATCTAAGGCGACCACTCCCACCTCTCCTTTCCAACTTTCTCCACCCCCCACACCAAGCAGTCTGAAAAACGGTCTGACCTAGAATGTTGCCTGTCCATGCTATCGAGAGGTGTAAGTTACTCCAGGAGATTGTGTCTCGTTTTGTAAACCATCATCTGCCTTTCATTGCAGCAGGACTAGGCGTACATTTCACCCTACACTTGCGCTCGGTCCGCCGAGTCATGCTGAATCTCCTGGTTGCCAAACATTTTAACTCCCCTTCCCACTCCCACACTGATCTTTCTGTTATGGGCCTCCTCCATTGCCAGAGTCAGGTGACACGCAAACTGGAGGAAGAGCACCTCATAGCTTACAGCCCAATGACATGAACATTGAATTCTCCAAATTAAGGACACTCCCCTCCCCCCTCCCCCCACCTTGTGGGCCATCTCTTCATCATTCCTCTGTCTTCTTCTCGCTGGCGAAAGGCGTCAGGATTAATCCGGAGTCACTGCTTCCCGTCCACTGGCCTCAACTCTGAATGGTGGGATTTCGCTCTCCACCCTTGAACATCTGCAAGACTCCAGCTGCGGTAAACAAGCACTTTTGCTCAGTAACCCGCTGGAGCCACGTTGTATTCCAATGAAATAAATGTCTCTTTCTGTGGAATAAATTAATTAAAGGGAACTTAAAGGAAAATGAATTCGCAGATTTGCTTTGACATTTTATTGCATGATATCATGGTCACCAGTTCTCTGACCTCACAGCAGATTTAGCCGACAGTTGCACTGGGCAGTAAACATCTTTTTTTTGTTAGTTTCAGCTATAATCGAAAATATACTATCTACTACATGGTACGAATTATTTCATTTGTCATAACATAGTTTTCGCTTATGTTAATCTTATTCAACAACAGATGAACAGATACAAGTTAAACACAATACAAGGGAATCTTTTTTTTTCACTTAAATGTTTATTGATTTTTCAGAGATATATACAATACAGTGCAACACCATCACCAGAAATAAAACAAAATAAGAAAAACAACAATCAAAATTAAAAAAAAAATAGATAGCGGAAAAAAATAAGTAAATACATTTTAAAAATGGAATAAGACCATGTGGTTCACTTACCAAATTTAAAAAAAAACATTACATTGTTTCGTTATCTGGAGATATTTCAATATTCACCCAAACATACCATCTGATTCTATATAACACAATCTTCCCATATCTAAATCAGCATTTATCTAATTGATGTCATTACTCAAATAAACAGTCCATTTTCCCCAGATCATCTCAAATGAATTCTCCTTGACTCTCAAGGGAATATGTCAGTTTCTCCATATTAAACATATCTCGCACAATTTCTAACCACTGATCCTGTTTTGGACTTTTTTCATTAAGCCACTGCCTGGTAATGGGCTTCTTGCTGCAAGCAAAACTTTAATCAAATATGTATCTTCTGTCTTTACTATATCTTTAATGTGCCCCAGATACATCACAGGGCAGGTATTTGGGGGTTTTACAACCCAAGATATTTTTAACAATGGCGTTAACATTTCCCAATATGGCCTTGTCTTTACACAGTTGCAGAAAATATGCGAGTGCTCTGCCTCCGTATTCCCGCACAGCCTCCAACAGTGTTGTTGGACAGCAAGTTTGTCTGCTTTTTATTTTGGGTGTTATAAAAAAGCGAGTTAGATTCTTCCAGCAAATTTCTCTCCATACTAGTGAGCTTGTGGATGTACATTGTGTTTCATACATTTGATACCATTCTTCTGTTATTTAAAATTTTTAATTCTGCTTCCCATTTTGTTTTTATGTAGAGCGTTGATTCTCCCCCGCTTCCCACAGAGCTTGGTAGAAAGCAGAGATGACCCGAGACCCCTTCTGTTTGTATGCATCCACAATCAACTTGATTACATTATTTGAAGTTTCATCTAGTTCTGGCCTTATCTCTTTTGTAAAGTAGTCTCTTAATTGCAAGTATCTAAAAAAATCTTGGTTTTCGAGACCATACTTTGACTTTAAATCTTGGAAGCTCGTAAACTCGCCATTTTCTGAAACAGCATACATTGACGTTATGCCTATTTGTGCCCATTCTTTGAATCTTGAATCATACATCCCTGGCTTAAAATTTGAGTCATATGCGAACCACTTCAATGTGTGAACCCCTCTTTTTAATGTGTATTTTCCACTATAATATTCCATATTTCTAACGTAAATGCTACTATTGGCTCCATAGCATGTCTCAAAGCCCCTCTCAGATATTTGTCTCCCACCAAAATCTGGGACTGGTAACCCTGTATCTCCCTTTCCATTTATTTCCATCGAGGGAATCTTGACATTATTCAATCTCATCTTTCAGCCGGCCCATGCCACCATCCCCTCTCCAGGCCAATCATAAGCCTCCCATTTAATGCAACGTATCAACGTTACTATCGGTAGGGGGCGCGGGTGATCTACTGTAACTCCTCACAGAAGAGTAAACAAGCTTTGTTATCTGCTCTGCTATTTCATGTTTACATTTACCATCCAGCCTTCACACATTCCCAGACAAGTGGTCTAATCTTACTTTGCCGATTCACAACACCATCACCAGAAATAAAACAAAATAAGAAAAACAACAATCAAAATTAAAAAAAAATAGATAGCGGAAAAAAATAAGTAAATAAATTTTAAAAAATGGAATAAGACCATATGGTTCACTTACCAAATTAAAAAAAAAACATTACATTGTTTCGTTATCTGGAGATATTTCAATATTCACCCAAACATACCATCTGATTCTATATAACACAATCTTCCCATATCTAAATCAGCATTTATCTAATTGATGTCATTACTCAAATAAACAGTCCATTTTCCCCAGATCATCTCAAATGAATTCTCCTTGACTCTCAAGGAATATGTCAGTTTCTCCATATTAAACATATCTCGCACAATTTCTAACCACTGATCCTGTTTTGGACTTTTTTCATTAAGCCACTGCCTGGTAATGGGCTTCTTGCTGCAAGCAAAACTTTAATCAAATATGTATCTTCTGTCTTTACTATATCTTTAATGTGCCCCAGATACATCACAGGGCAGGTATTTGGGATTTTACAACCCAAGATATTTTTAACAGTGGCGTTAACATTTCCCAATATGGCCTTGTCTTTACACAGTTGCAGAAAATATGCGAGTGCTCTGCCTCCGTATTCCCGCACAGCCTCCAACAGTGTTGTTGGACAGCAAGTTGTCTGCTTTTTATTTTGGGTGTTATAAAAAAGCGAGTTAGATTCTTCCAGCAAATTTCTCTCCATACTAGTGAGCTTGTGGATGTACATTGTGTTTCATACATTTGATACCATTCTTCTGTTATTTAAATTTTTAATTCTGCTTCCCATTTTGTTTTTATGTAGAGCGTTGATTCTCCCCCGCTTCCCACCAGAGCTTGGTAGAAAGCAGAGATGACCCGAGACCCCTTCTGTTTGTATGCATCCACAATCAACTTGATTACATTATTTGAAGTTTCATCTAGTTCTGGCCTTATCTCTTTTGTAAAGTAGTCTCTTAATTGCAAGTATCTAAAAAAATCTTGGTTTTCGAGACCATACTTTGACTTTAAATCTTGGAAGCTCGTAAACTCGCCATTTTCTGAAACAGCATACATTGACGTTATGCCTATTTGTGCCCATTCTTTGAATCTTGAATCATACATCCCTGGCTTAAAATTTGAGTCATATGCGAACCACTTCAATGCGTAAACCCCTCTTTTTAATGTGTATTTTCCACTATAATATTCCATATATCTAACGTAAATGCTACTATTGGCTCCATAGCATGTCTCAAAGCCCCTCTCAGATATTTGTCTCCCACCAAAATCTGGGTCTGGTAAACCTGTATCTCCCTTTCCATTTATTTCCATCGAGGGAATCTTGACATTATTCAATCTCATCTTTCAGCCGGCCCATGCCACCATCCCCTCTCCAGGCCAATCATAAGCCTCCCATTTAATGCAACGTATCAACGTTACTATCGGTAGGGGGCGCGGGTGATCTACTGTAACTCCTCACAGAAGAGTAAACAAGCTTTGTTATCTGCTCTGCTATTTCATGTTTACATTTACCATCCAGCCTTCACACATTCCCAGACAAGTGGTCTAATCTTACTTTGCCGATTCACACACCTCTTCTGCACCTGGTCAAGCAAGATCTTCCAATTGTCACATCCAAAACACCCTTTTGTTACCTTGTTCAACTCCAATCAAAATTAAATAAGGAAGGATATTATTTTTTCTTCCGCAGTTCTCTCCTTGTTGATCTTCATGATCAACACAGAGTAATAAAGGATATTAGTAGTTTCTCTCATTAATCAGATGAAAAAATAGGGCCATATATGTCCCATTATAATATATGTCCCATCCTTGAGCAAGCGAAGAGATACCTCCTTGTGCATGCAAAGGGATATGGGCACCAACCCAACATTCTAATCAGATAAGGAAGCTTGTTTACTTACAGCAGCAAGTTCATTGTGTTTTCGTGAAAGTTGTTTGTTGGAATTCATACTCCAACTTCTACCTTCCTCCTGTTTCTTGTAACTATCTAGATTCCTCACTTCACCCTCATAATATCTATGAGCCCACACAATGTTAGTATATTCATAAGTATTTAATACTACAAATATAGTTAATAATGAACATTTTAATACTCTTTTATTTGTACTATTTGCAGTTCGTATTGTTAGCAGCACCAAATATGGTCCTTTCCATCTAGGAGAGAAATAATCTTTAATCATTGCTCGGACATAAACCAGATCTCCTGGTTTAAACGGGTGCATATTTCCTTCTGCCAGAGGGAGCTGTCCTGCTTAACTTTCTCAATAGATTTTACCTACTCTTTCACACGAGGCTTGACCATATCTAAATTACAGCTACCTTCTTTCGCAGGGCATACATCGCTATGCGCATAGCATCTGGCCACAACAACCTATATTGCCAGCATTCTTTGGGCAAAGTAGCTTTTATCTCTCCATTTACTCTTTCTACCAACCCTCAGGACTGTGGTTGATATGATATGTGTAATTTCCACTGGAACCCAAGAGCATTCAACAAGTTCTGAGTTAATTTACTAGGAAATGAGTTCCTCTGTCACTGTTTATTCCCATAGGTATCCTGAATCTAGGTATTATTTATTTGTGCTAAAATATTGACTGCCGTCCTTGCATCATCCCTCCTTGTCTCATGTGCTCCCACCAATCTAGAGAACATATCAACTACGACCAGAATGTACTTACACGCTTTTGCTGCTGGCATATGTACAAAATAATTTTGCAAATTCTTAAAATGCATTTCAGGTTGTGGTAAGTGACAAAATTGTGCAGGCGTCTTCCCTTTATTATTTTGTTGACACACCAGAATTGTTCTTCGAACCTTAACAATTACTGTATGACTGATATACCTGGTGCACACCATTGCTGGGGCAATGCGTGTGCAATCCCCCCCTTGTCCCATGTGAGCCTGTCCATGGATTAGTCAGGACAGGTACAAAAATAGGCTCCTGGGGCAAACTACCCAACCATCAGAGTGGACCCAAACAATGGGGTCTTGATAACACCCTGCTTTGCTCCAGGAATTATATTTCTGGAGTGTTGCTAGGCACTGTGCATCCTATAACGGTTACATGAATGCTACTTGGAGCTTTCTTTGTGCTGCAGACTTAATTTTAACCGCTTGTAATTGCGGGGTTTGCCTTCGGGCAATCTGTTTGGCTACATAATCAGCTGACGTGTTGCCTTTGATACATCATCATCTGATGATGTATGAGCCTCACATTTAATAACTGCAATTTGCTGTGACAATTGGATAGCATCCAATAAATTTAAGACCAATTTATGAAGCTTAATAGACTTTCCTGCTAATGTGATGTATCCTCTATTTTTCCATAACGGCCAAAAGTCATGTACAACCCCAAACGTATCGCGAGAATCGGTGTAGATATTAACACTTTTATCTTTTGCCAATATGCAGTCACGAATCAGGGCATGCAGGCTATGAGTCTGTCCACTCACCCAACCTGTCCAAGACACCCTGCATTCCCATAGCATCCTCCTCACAGTTCACACTGCCACCCAGCTTTGAGTCATCTGCAAATTTGCTAATGTTACTTTGAATGCCTTCATCTAAATCATTGATGTATATTGTAAATAGCTGCGGTCCCAGTACCGGGCCTTGTGGTATCCCACTACTCACTGCCTGTCATTCTGAAAGGGACCCGTTAATCACTACTCTTTGTTTCCTGGCTGCCAACTAATTTTCTATCAATGTCAGCACTCTACCCCCAATGCCATGTGCCCTAATTTTTCCCACTAATCTCCTGTGTGGGACCTTTTCAAATGATTTCTGAAAGTCCAGGTACACTACATCCACTGGCTCTCCATTGTCCATTTTCCTAGTTACAACCTCAAAAATTTCCAGAAGATTAGTCAAGCATGATATCCCTTCGTAAATACATGCTGACTCCGTCCGATCCTGTTACTGCTATCCAAATGTGCCGCTGTTTCAGATTTTACAAGATATAAGATACATTTATTTGTCACATGTGCCAGTTGGCACAGTGAAATGTGTGATCACCCAACAGCCACACAATAAAATAATGAACACAACACACGATAGAGTTCAACATAAAACATCCCCACACAGCAGAATCAAAAGTTTTCCACTGTGAGGGAAGGCACCTAAGTCAGTCATCTTCCTCTAATGTTCCTGATGTTCACCCGTGGTCGGGGCCTCCGGAGCCCACCGCAGTCGCCGCTACGGGCAGCCCGCCACTCAGGCCCGCTCGCCGGGATGTTGGAACGCCGACGTCGGAACGGGAGGCCAACCTCAGCGGCATGGACCTCCAAATCGGCCGCTTCCCACCGGAGTCCGCGGCTCCCGAAGTCCGCAGGCCGCGCCGGGCACAGATTCAACTCTGGCGGCCCTCGGCAAAGGGTCCCAGGACTCTGCGATGTCGGTCAGTGCCGCCCGCGCTGGGAGCTCCGCGAACTGCAGCCCCGCGATGTTAGATCAGCGGCCCAACGCTCCGGAGCTCCAAACGGCGATCCAGGTAGGTATCGCCCGCTCCGCGGTGAATCCAGCGTCGCGCCGCCGCTGTTGTAGCTCTGTTCCGGTCCCCAGTCTCTGGTAGTAAAGGGTGCTCCGATCCGGATGGTAGGCCACGAGGAGGGGGGCGAGGACGCGACTCGGAGGAATAGTCGCATCCTCGCCAGGAAGCGACTGGGAAACGTTTTCCCCCTTACCCTACCCCACTCCCCCACATAGAAAAACTAAAGAATCCCCCAAACAAACTGTTTAGACAATCTAAAATTTAAAAAAATATAGAAAAAAAAACGGACTGACTGTAGGCAGAGGTTGCCTTCAATGCGGCGCCCCTAGTGGGATAATTTTGTAATTGACTCCAGCATATTCCCCACCACCGATGTCAGGCTAACTGGTCTATAATTCCCTGTTTCTCTCTCCCGCCTTTCTTAAAATGTAGGATAACATTAGCTGCCCTCCAATCCACAGGAACTGATCCTAAGTATATAGAACATTGGAAAATTATCACCAATGCATCCACGATTTCTAGAGCCACTTCCGTAAGTACCCTCGGATGCAGACCATCGGGCCCTGGCGATTTATCAGCCTTCAGTCCCATCAGTCTACCCAACACCATTTCCTGCGTAATGTGGATTTCCTTCAGTTCCTCCATCATCCCAGATCCTCTGGCCATTAGAATATCAGGAAGATTGTTTGTGTCCTCAGTGAAGACATCTCCAAAGTACCTGTTCAACTAGTCTGCCATTTCCTTGTTTCCCATAATAAATTCACTATTTCAATTCTCAAGGGTCTTAACTATTGTTTTCCTCTTCACATACCTAAAGAAGCTTTTACTCTCCTCCTTTATATTCTTTGCTAGCTTACCTTCATATCTCATCTTTTCTCCACGTAATGCCTGTTTAATTATCTTCTGTTGCTCTTTAAACATTACCCAATCCTCTTGCTTCCCACTCATCTTTGCTACGTTAAATTTTGTATATTTTACTTTTATACTGTCCCTGACGTCCCTTGTCAGCCACGGTCGCCTCTTACTCCTCTGGGAATCTTTCTTCCTCTTTGGAATGAACTGACCCTGCATCTTCTGTATTATCCCAGAAATATCTGCCATTGTTGTCCCACTATCATCCCTGCTTGGGTATCTTTCCACTTAAATTTGGCCAGCACCTCCCTCATGGCTCCATAGTCCCCTTTATTCAACAGTAACACTGACACCTCAGATTTACCTTTCTCCGTTTCCAAAAGTAGACATATTATGGTCATTACCTCCTAATGGCTCCTGAACATCAAGTTCCTTTATCAAATCCGGTTCATTACATACACTAAATCCAGAATTGCCTTCTCCATGGTAGGCTCCAATACTCTAAGAATCCATCACGGAGGCACACCACAAACTCCCTTTCTTGGGGTCCAGTACCAACCTGATTTTCCCAGTCTACGTGCATGTTGAAATCTCCCATAACAACCGTAGCATTACTTTTGCTACATGCCAATTTTAACTCCTGATTCAACTTGCACGCTATATCCAGACTACTGTTTGGGGGCCTGTAGATAAGTTCCAATATGGTCTAATGTCCCATCAGTCTACCATTTCCTGCCTAATGTGGATTTCCTTCAGTTCCTCTGTCACCCCAGATCCTCTGGCCACTAGTACATCGGGAAGATGGTTTGTGTCCTTCTTAGTGAAGACGGATCCAAAGTACCTGTTCAACTAATCTGCCATTTCCTTGTTCCCCAAAATAAATTCACCTTTTTCAGTCTTCAATGGTCCAACAATGGTCTTAATTATTTTATTCCTCTTCACATATCTAAAGACGCTTTTACAATCCTCCTTTGATATTCTTGTATAGGTTACCTACTTACTTAATCTTTTCTCCCCGTATTGCCTTTTTAGTTATCTTCTGCTGCTCTTTAAAAGATACCAAATCCTCCGGCTTCCCGCTCATCGTTGCTATGTTGTATTTCTCTTTTATTTTTAACCTGTCCCTGAAGTCCCTTGTCTGCCACGGTCACCTCTTACACCCCTTGTAATATTTCTTCTGCTTTGGAATGAACCGATCCTTCATTTTCTGTATTATTCCCAATAAGTACCGGCCATTGTTGTTCCACAGGCAACCCTGCTATGGTATCTATCCAGTCAACTTTGGCCAGCTCCTCCCTCATGGCTCCATAGTTCCCTTTGTTCAACTAATACTGACACTTCCGATTTACCCTTCACCCTCTCAAATTCTAAATTCTAAATTTTCATATTATCCTTTACGTCGAATTGCCTTATCAAACCCGGTTCATTATACATCACTAAATCCAGAATTGCCTTCTCCCTGGTAGGCTCCAGTACAAGCTGCTCTAAGAACCCATCAAGCAGGCACTCCACAAACTCCCTTTCTTGGGGTCTAATACCAACCTGATTTACCCAGTCTACCTGCATGTGGAAATTTCCCATAACAACTGTAGCATTACCTTTATGACATGCCAATTTTAACTCCTGATTCAACATGCGCCCTCCATCCAGGCTACTGTTTGGGGTCCTGCAGATAACTCCCATTAGGGTATTTTTACCCTTAAAATTCATTAGTTCCATCCATACTGACTGTAGTTCTCCTGATTCTATGTCACCCCTCGCAAGGAACTGAATTTCATTTCTCACCAACCGAGTCACCCCACCCCCTCTGCCCACGTGTCTGTCTTTTCGATAGGATGTATACCCTTGACTATTCAGTTCCTAGCCTTGGCCCTCTTGCAGCCATGCCTTTGCAATTACCACAACATCATACTTGCCAATTTCTAACTGGGCCTCAAACTCATCCACTTTATTTCTTATACTTCGCGCATTCATATACAACACTGATTTCGGTATTCACCTCCCCTCTATTGGCCCTGACCTTACTCTCTTATACCTTCCTATTCATTCGGTAGTCTTTAGTAACATGTCCTGTACTTACTTCCCCTTCCCCTTTATTCTCCCAATTTGTCAATCCCTCCCCCCTGCTATTTAGTTTATTATCCGCCGTGTGCTTTACAGCATTCTATTATTTTTGCCCGTTCTCCTGTGCTGCGAGTGCAACAAGTTTCGTTCCGATCGGTGGTATAATGTAAAAGTTAGTGAAATTTAAATTTTTTAACAGATCGATCTCCTCTCCTGGCAGTCAGCACCACGTGGATTAGTCTCTTCTCCTGTCACTCCAAGGAACGGTCCACCCCTTCATGCGCCATCACGCCTTTACTGGAGCTGTGGGAAGCGCTGGATGGCCGGCGGAGGTCTCCAACTGGACACAATTTTCGGAGGGATCAGAAGTGGCCCAGCCTTGCCCAGCGCGGAGTCGGAGATGTCGCCGATGTCACCAAATGGAAAGCGGATGCTCTGATCCCGGCGGAGGAGAACGACCAGCGACCAGCGGCCGCTGTGAGGCCCCATCGCACCGCCAGATCCAGCCCCTTCCTCTCTGGTCCACCTCAATGGCTCCTGTCCATCTCCCCCGTGATACCACGGTGGAGAGGTATCCTCTCCCCCATGGCTCTTCCCCATCTTTTCTCCGTTATCTCCCCCGCGCACACCCTCCTCCCCCCACAACCCTCCCTGTCCACAGACACCCCTCCCCCACAACCCTCCCCTCAAACAACCCCGCCCACACACACACAGCCCGCCCACACACACCTCCCCACAATCCCCCCCCCCGCCCAAAGACACCCCTCCCCTCACACCCGCCCACACACACCTACCCGTCCAGAGAGCTGGGATTCGGTAGGTTTATCTTGGACATCAGCCAATAGTCTGTTCCCAATGATGGAGACAGCGAGATCAAGGCAGTGAAGAGCGGTGTCAGAGATAGTCCTGATGAATTTGAGGGCAGGGTGGACGTTAGTGGTAAATTTAATGAAATCCATGAGTTCACAGGTGCTAAGAGGAGGAGGGGGTGGTACTAGTTTACGGTTTGAGCAAAGACTGTTCGACATAACAACATAAAAACAGGCATAGTTGGAGTCCATGCGAGTTGCCATGGTCTACATTTAACTTGTAACAAAAAGTGAATGGAGTCCAAAGAGCAGTTGTTGAGGGCGAGGACATGTTGTGCCTTGTGGAGGAGAATGCTAGTAGAGGGAAATTATTTGGGTCTCTGTTCGAGGAAGAACTGGAGAGCCTTCCAGGTGGAGGATGAGGGTGTAAAGGGGCCGGATGTCCATGGTGTTGAAAGTTATTAAACAGTTGAAGGGTATATGAGGTGTCCCTGATATACATGGATGGAATTGGAGAAGGGGAATACGATATGTGGAACAGGTAGAGACAGGAGGTCTTCTTATTGTTTATGGATGTTGGTGAATAGATAGAAGGGCGACAGTGCGGAGCTGGGGACCGATACGTTTGGAGGCTGTTGCGGGAGATCGCCAGAGGTCAGAAACAGTCTGGGCAATGATGACCAGGTGGTCGCCTGTGGTATCATGGTCAAGGAATATATATGAGGAGGTGTGCGAGAGCTAGCGGTTGGCATCAACACGTTAGTGGTCAGTCTACCAGTCCATTGCGGCACCTCCCTTGTCGGCGGGTTTAATAACAACTAGACTAAGTGGGAGCCATTGGGTCACACCGGAGGCCTGGGCCCCCAACGCAACCCATTGCCAACGTAATATTCCACCACACACCCATTCCCCAACGCAACCAGTTCCCCCAACGCAATATTCCATCACTCACTCATCGCCCCTAAAAAACCCCGTCCCCAGCTGCAGGATGTGGCCTAGCACTGCCGTGGCCTACCCCTGCCTATCGCTGTCGTGGCCTACCACTGCTGCTGCCAACCGCTGCCATGCCCTACCGTTGCCATTCCCCACCGGCGTCAGGCGGGGATCTGTGGGGAGCATCCTGCACCGGGTGTGGGGGACGGCTTCAAAAGGAGGCTGTCATGGGCCGGATGGGGGTGTCCTACAGCCGAGCGAGGGGACGGGTTCAGGCGGGGGCTGTCGGGGCCGGTGGGGGAGGGGGGGTTGTCCTGCAGTCGGGGAGCAGTCGGCTGTAGTTGGGGATTGCCGGGGGCGGAGAGTGTCCTGCAGCCGGGGAGGGGTACGGCATTAAACGGGGCTGTCGGGGGCCGTTGGGGGAGGGGGAAAGCTACCTGCAGCTGAGGGAGGGGCGTCCTGCAGACGGGGATGGGGATGGCTTCAGACGGGGGCTTTCTGTGGCCGGTGGGAGGGGGGAGCGTCCTACAGCCGGGGAGTGGGATGGCTTCAGGGGGGGCTTTTGGGGCCGGTGGTGCGGGGCAGCTTCTTCCAGCAGGCGGAGGGGGACGGCTTCAGGCTGGGGTTGTTGGGGCTGGTTGTGGGTGGGGGGGAGCTACCGGCAGCTGGGGGAGGGGGTGTCTTCAGACGGGGGCTGTCGGGGGCCTATTGGGGGGGAGCGTACTCCAGCGGGAGGGGGCGGCTTCAGGAGGGGGCTGTCCGGGTCCTGGGGGGGGA
>JAXLNO010004048.1:0-30000 GCA_038087875.1 Malacoraja senta | reverse complement strand
AATAAGTCACCTTGAAAGATCATCCCTCATCCCAATGTGCCCCAATGAATAAAGCACTAGGCTGCTGAATCTGTCCCTCTAGATCAGGCCCTCCATTCTTGCCAACATCCTCGTGAATCTTCTCTACGGCATTTCCACCTTGACACCATTTTACCGATAGCAATGTTTCCAAAACTGAACACAACACTGTAAATGTGGTCTCACCAACGTCTTGCACATGTGCAACATGACCTCCAAACCTCTAGACTCAATGTTCTGTCTGATGAAGGCCAATGTGACAAAAGCCTTTTAAACCACCCTATCTCCAAGTGATGTTACTTTAAACACACTGTGTACCTGTCGTCATAGATCCCTCTGCTCTATATTTGATTCACCTTTCTGTCTTGGTTCCAGCTCATCGGTACTGACACCTCTGGACTCACTGATGGTGTCACTTCCCATCTGTGTCTGATTCTCAACACACTTGCACCACAGCTGAACATCCAAATAATGACCAATCTAGACTTCGCTGCTCTTCCAAGTGTAGCACTCGCTCTCCTCAGTTGTACTTCAAATATCTGCCAGCCCCTTTTGTGTAGTTCTGGTCACCATATCATAGAAATGATGTCCTATTGCCAGAGGCAGTGCAGACCAGATTCACCAGGATGTTTTCAGGAATGGACAGCGTTAGTCCAATGGTCCTTTATTGTCACGTGTACTGAGGTACAGTGACATTTGATTTGTTATACAATGATACAAATAAAGCATCAAGATACATAACTAGATAAAGATTAAACAGGAACATAATCTTGATAGAAGACAGATTGGATCGGATTGGAAAATATCGTGTCTCTTTGGAGCATGAATACAGAGGGGCGACCTTACTGAGGCTTGTCAAATGATGTCAACTACAGCAGGATTGAGTGGATGTTCACGGATATTTCTCAGGCTGGGAGAATCTAAACCCAGAGACCAAGTTTAATAGAAAGGGGAAAGATTGAAGGGAATTCTGACGGGCAGGTATTCCACACCAAAGGTGGAGCAATCTTTACATGAGGAGGTGGGGCAGATACAATCACCGCAAATAAACAGCATTTTGACGTCCGTTTGTCTCGGATAGGAATGGAAGGAAATGGGTCAAATACAAGTGAATGAGATCACCCTAGATAGGCATTTTGGTCTGCATGGACGTCGGGCCGAAGGGCCTGTTTCCATGCTGTTTCCGTGCACATTTTACACACCACTGGAAACAACGGTTCTGTAAACTCTAGTATGCTCTGTCTGTCATCGACCTCCCCATTTGGAGCCACATTGCAGACACATCACTGACTACACAACAGTGGCGATACTGTATTGGGTGGTGCTGTCACTAACAACGGAGGCTCATCGTTCATCTCCCTCCCAAGTGTCCAACATGTGCTTCACTGTCCTCAAACTAAACTCTAGCCTGGAAATCCAAGCAATTCAACATCAATAGCTGTCCAATTTTCTCATAGCTGCAAATTAAACAACAAAATGATATAACTGTCTGTCATATACGTTGGTCATTTTAATATGTCACTGATTATTGAAGTGTCTTTCAGTTTCCACGTGTACCAGGTATACACAGCAGGAACAGAGAAATGCTCTCTTGAATTAATTGATAAATAGGCACAGAAATACAGGCTGAGTGTGTAAGAGCTCTCTCTAAATTCACTTTGAAGTATGACAGGGCATCATATAGAAACACTCAATTCTTAAGGGATTGGACAGGCAAGAACTGTTCCCGATGTTGGGGGAGTCCAGAAACAGGGGTCGCAGTTTAACAATAAGGGTTCGGCCATTTCAGACTGAGGTGAGGAAAATATTTTTCATCCAGAGAGTTGTGAATCTGTGTAATTATCTGCCACAGAAGGTAGTGGAGGCCAATTCAAGTTTTCAAGTAAGAGTTAGAGTCTGAAGAAGGGTCTCGACCTGAAACGTCGCATATTCCTTCTCTCCATAGATGCTGCCTCACCCGCTGAGTTTCTCCAGAATTGTTTTTAATCTATATTAGATATAGCTCTTTGGGCTAATGGAATCAAGGGATATTTTGAGAAAGCAGGAACGGGGTATTGATTGAGGATGATCAGCCATGATCATATAGAATGGCACGAAGGGCCGAATGGCCTACTCCTGCACCTATTTTCTATATGTCTATGTTTCTAAACCCCTGTGGACAGCCCAGACGGATGAGTTGGTCATTTACATTCAGACCGACCTTGCTGTTTGATCTGTGGGTTTGAATTCACATCTACCTGTCGACTGGTCTGAAGTAGTTCACGACAAAATATACTGCAGATTGAACAGACCCACAGCTAGTGTTCACCGGATGGAACTAATATTCCCACTGGATGAAGGATACAGCACCATTACGTAACTACCCCCTTCTCAGTTCTGAACTTTAATTTTCCACATTATGTGTTTTTCTTTCCATTGTATCCCGGAGAGAGGCAATTAGTATTTCTAACCACTGTTAATTAAGATGAAAACAACAAGTTAATGCATCTTCATGTGCCGTGTTTACCAGCATGGATAGAGCAGCAAGATGGAGTTAGTGCTCATTACAGATGAGATTAATTATGGAAACTGAACTTCAGTTAACCCTTTCTAGTCAAACATTTGAAATAACAACCAGTTGCCAGTTCCGTCGCACACTACCCAGATATATTTTCACCAGTGGCAACACTGACAACATTTGCCTTGTAGAAGATTGGACATGTTTGCAGGTTACCTATCCATGTGCGACCATTGGACAAACTGCTGTAATTATAATGTTAAAAAGTGTGATTAATCGGGTTTGTCTTAAAATGAATCTGTTCTACGATCCCAGCGCAGAGATCCATGGCCAAGTGAGGAATATCTTACTGCACTATTTGTGTACACACGCACACCCTCCAGTTATAGAGTCATAGAGACATAGAGTCTCACAACATCTTCAGCCCAGCCTGCCTGCCTGCCTGCCCACACCGGCCAACATGTCCCATCCCCATATACCTATAAATGGCCTGTCGGTCTGTCTGTCCATGCACCTGTCTAAATGTTCCTTAAAGTTTGCCGCAGTACTTTTTAGTTGGTACCTTTATATAGTTACAAAGAGAGATAGCTGAATGGATTGAAATTTGGCTTCAGGGAAGGAAGCAGAGGGTGATGGTGGGAGGAAGGTTGCTTCTCAGACTGGAGGCCTGTGACTAGTGGTGTGCCTCAGTGTTCAGTGCTGGGCCCATTGCTGTTTGTCATGTACATCAATGATTTGGATGAGAACTTACAGAGCAAGTTTAGCAAGTTTGCAGATGATACAAAAGTGGGTGGTTTTGCAGATAGTGAAAATGGTTGTGATTAATTGCAGTAGGATCTTGATCGATTGGCCAAGTGTGCAGGGGAATGGTTGGTGGAATTTAATGCAGAGAATTGTGAGGTATTGCATTTTGGGAAGTCTAACATGGGGAGGATCTACACAGTGAATGGTAGGGCAAGAGGTACAATTGTAGAGCAGAGGGATCTTGGAGTGCAGGTGCACAGTTCCTTGAAGGTGGAATCACAGTTGCTGTAGATCGGATGGTCAAAAAGGCTTTTGGCACATTGGCCTTTACCTGGCAGAGTATTGAGTGTAGAGGTTGGGAGGTCATGTTGGAGTTGTATAAGGCCTTAGTGAGGCCACATTTGGAGTATTGTGTTCAGTTCTGGGTACTGTGTTATTAGAAAGATGTTGCCAAATTAGAACATTTACAGAGACATTTTACAACGATGCAGCAGTCAGGGTCTGGCCTATGGGGAGTGGTTGAGTGGGCAGGGAACCTATTCCTTGAAGCACAGAAGGAAGAAGGGTGATCTTATAGTGTATAAGATCATGAGAGGGATATATTGGGTAGAAGCACAGATTCTCTTGCCCTGAATAGAAGAATCAAGGTACAGAGGACATAGATTTAAGGTGAAGGGGAAAATATTTAATAGGAAACTGAGGGATACCTTTTTCACACAAATGGTGGTGGATGTATGGAACAAGATGCCAGAGGAGGTAGTTGAGGCAGGGACTTACCTACCATTTATGACACAGTTTGATAGGTATGTGAATGGGATAGGTTTGAAGGGATATGGACCAAATGCAGGCAGGTGGGACTAGAGTGGATGGGGCATGTTGTCCGGTGTGGGCAAGTTGGGCCGAAGGGCCTGTTTCCACACCGGATGATGATATGAGTACTGGGTTGAACCATCTCCTCTTGCAGATGGTTCCAGACACCCACCAACCTTTGTGTGAAAATGACCCTCTGGTTCCTATTCAATCTTCCCCCCCATGTTAAAGTTGTCCTCATGATCTTGATTCCCCTAATCTGTGCATCGACCCTATCTATGTCTCTCAATATTTTAGTCACCTTGAAAATATCATCCCTCATCCTCCTGTGCACCAAGAAATAAAACACTAGCCTGCTGAATCTGTTCTAGATCAGGCCCTCAAGTCTTGGCAACATCCTCGTGAATCTTCTCTATGGCATTTCCACCTTGACATCATTTTACCAATACTAATGTGTCCAAAACTGAACACAACACTGTAGATGTGGTCTCACCAACGTCTTGTACATGTGCAACATGACCACGACATCTCTAGACTCAATGTTCTGACTGATGAAGGCCAATGTGACAAAAGCCTTTTTGACCACCCTATCTCCGTGTGATGCTACTCTCAACGTACTGTTTACCTGTCGTCTGAGATCCCTCTGCTCTTTAGTTAATTCACCTTTTTACCTTGGTTCCAGCTCATTGGTTCTGACACCTTATTACAGATGAGATTCATTATGGATACTGAACCTGCGTTAACCCTTTAATGTCCAACATTTGAAATAAAAATAACAAAGTTTTTACCTCTCCCTCTAGATCAGGCCCTCGTGTCCTGGCAACATCCTCGTAAATCTTCTCTACGCCATCAGACACAAATTGCTGGAGTAACTCAGCGGGTGGGTCAGGCAGCATCTCTGGTGAGAAGGAATGGGTGACGTTTCGGGTCGAAGCCCTTCTTCATACTGACCCGCTCAGTTACTCCAGCATTTTGTGTCTGCCTTCGGTTTAAACTAGCATCTGCAGTTCGTTCTTACACAGAGTGAGTTTATAAGACTGGAGTTACTTTTTAAGCACCTGTCTCACTCCCTGCCTCATCTCCCTCCCTACCTGTGTCATTGCTAGTAATATGGACTATGAGCTCTGGCTGCTCACCTCCCCCTTTCAGAATAGAAACATAGAAACATAGTACATAGGCGCAGGACAAGGCCATTCGGCCCATGAGCCAGCACCGCCATTCAATATATCATGGCTGATCACCCAAAATCTGTACCCCGTTCTTGCTTTCTCCCCATCTCCCTTGATTCCGTTAGCCCTAAGAGCTATAACTAACACTCTCTTGAAAACATCTGGTGAATTGGCCTCCCCAGCCTTCTGTGGGAGAGAATTCCACAGATTCACAACTCTTTGGGTGGAAAAGGTTTTCCTCATCTCAGTCCTAAATGGCCTACCCCTTATTCTTAAACTGTGACCTTTGGGTCTGGACTCCTCCAACATCGGGAACATTTTTCCTGCATCCAGACTGTCCAATCCCTTAAGAATTTAATATGTATCTATAAGATGCACTCTAATCCTTCTAAATGCCAGTGGATATAAGCCCAGTCGATCAACTCATTCATAATATGTCAGTCGCGCCATCCCGGGAATTAAGCTGATGAACCTACGCTGCACTCCCTCAATAGCAATAATGTCCTTACTCAAATTAGGGAGACCAAAACTGCACACAATACTCCAGGTGTGGTCTCACCAGTGCCCTGTACAACTGCAGTTGGACCTCCTTGCTCCTATACTGAAATCCTCTTGTTATGAAGGCCAACATGCCATTAGCTTTCTTCACTGCCTGCTGTATCTGCCTTCTTGTTCTTACCACCAAAGTGGATAACCTCACATTTATCCACATTATACTGAATCTTCCATGCATCTGCCCACTCACCCAACCTATCCGTCAACCTGCAGCCTCATAGCATCCTCCTCGCAGCACACACTGCCACCCAGCTTTGTGTCATATACAAACGGAGATGTTACATTTAATTCCTTTGTCTATATTGTCAATATCTATTGTCAATAACCGGGGTCCCAGCACTGAGCCTCGCGGCACTCCGCTAGTCACTGCCGGCCATTATGAAAAGCACCCAATGTCCTGTGTCCGCTCAGATCTGGCACCAGATAGGCAACACAGCGTACTGTAGTCTCGCCCATGGCCGCAGAAACAGCAGAGTCCCCATCACTATTTGAGCAACTTGTATTTTATTTATTTTATTTAATTCTTTATTTCAAACAGAATAAAAGAATAAAAAGCAAGTGTGAAACAGCACAGAAAAAAACAAAACATGAATATTTATAAAGTGTCATAAACAATATCTATAAATAAATGAAATCGTATGTGTCCGAAAAGGAGCAGGAAGAAGCCTAAGCTTATTAATTCCCATCCCTTATTCAACTGTTTATAGTGATCTTATACAGATTTAGCAGCTATATGTACACCATATGTACACCAGCAGCTATATGTACACCATATGTACACCAGCAGCTATATGTACACCATATATATGTACACCAGCAGCTATATGTACCCTAAATTATTTACATTTATACACTAATCTAATATTTACAAAGCCATACCAAAAAAGAGAGAAAAAAGAAAAGAATACCCCTTGATATACGATACAGTTTCTCTTAGTCATATATACAACCCATCACCCTATAATCACCCTTCCCAATACAATCAGTATAACAAATATCCCACACAATCCCCTCTCCTCATCCCAATATCCTTTAAAAAAGTGTTTTTGTACATCTGTTTAAAGTGAATCATGTTTGTGCTAAGTTTTATCTCCTGTTCCAAACCATTCCACAAATTCACCCAACAGATTGATATGTACATACTTTTAAGAGTTGATCTGACATTGAATTTTTTTAAATTAAGTTCCCCTCTCAAATTATACCCACCCTGTCTTTCCATAAACAGTTTTTGTATATTTCCTGGAAGTAAATTATTTCTTGCTTTGTACATGATTTGTGCAGTTTTAAATTTAACCAGATCGGTGAACTTCAGTGTGTGTGACTTTAAGAATAATAAATTGGTATGTTCAAGATATCCAACGTTATTGATAATTCTTATTGCTCTTTTTTGTAATGTAAATAACGGCTGTAGGTTGGTTTTGTAGGTGTTACCCCATATCTCCACATAGTAACTCAGATATGGCAATATGAGTGTATTATACACAGTATGTAATGATTTATGGTCCAGAATGTGTTTTAATTTTCCCAATATTGCTATAGACTTTGCCAGTTTTGCTTTGACGTGGTTTATATGTCGTTTCCAGCAGATTTTGTGGTCTAAGATCACACCAAGAAATCTATTTTCATATACTCTTTCTATACTTATGTTATCTATTTTAAATTGTACTTGAGGGTTTGTTTTATGTTTTCCAAATAGCATAATCTTTGTTTTGCTTAAAGTTAAAGACAATTTGTTGACATCAAACCACTGTTTTAATTTATTCATTTCTGATGTGATGACCTCCAAAAGCTGCTTCAAATTGTCACCAGAACAAAAACTATTCGTATCATCGTATTTTGGACACCATATCTGAGGAAGGATAGGCTGGCTCTGGAGAGGTTCCAGAGGAGGTTTACAAGAATGATCCCAGGAATGAGTAGGTTAACCTATGATGAGCGTTTGTCGGCACTGGGCCTGTACTCGCTGGAGTTTAGAAGTATGAGGCAGGACCTCATTGAAACGTACAGAATAGTGAAAGGCTTTGATAGAGTGGATGTGGAGAAGATGTTTCCACTTGTGGTTGAGTCGAGGACTAGAGGGCGGAGCCTCAGAATTAAAGGCTGTTCATGTTGGAAGGAGAGGAGGAGGAATGTCTTCAGTAAGAGGGAGGTGAATCTGCGAAAGTCTTTGCCAGAGAAGGCTGCGGAGGCCAAGTCAGTGGATATTTGTAAGGCATAGGTAGAAAGATTCTTGATTAGTACAAAAGTACAAAATTAGGGGTTGTTGAGGGAGTGCAGCGTAGGTTTACAAGGTTAATTCCCGGGATGGTGGGACTGTCATACGCTGAGAGAATGGAGCGGCTGGGCTTGTATACCCTGGGATTTAGAAGGATGAGAGGCAATATTATTCAAACATATATGATTATTAAGGGTGTGGATATGCTAGAGTCAGGAAACATGTTCCCAATTTTGGGGGAGTCCTGAACCAGGGGAAAAAGGGAAGGGCAAAGACACCTGGATGTCCTTGTGCATCAGTCACTGAAAGTAAAGATGTGGGTACAACAGGCAGTGAAGAAAGCGAATGAAATATTGGCCTTCATAACAAGAGGATTTGAGTACAGGAGTAAAGAGGTTCTTCTGCAGTTGGACAGGTCCCTGCTGAGACCATATCTGGAGTATTATATGAAATTTGGTCTCCTAATTTGAAGAAAGACATCATTGCTATTGAGGCAGTGCAGCGTAGGTTCACGGGGTGAAGACGGAGATGAGAAAAAACTTCACCCAGAGAGTTGTGAATTTGTGGAATTCTCTGCCACAGAAGGCAGCAGAGGCCAATTCACCGGATGCATTTAAAATAGTTCGATAGAGCTCTTGGGGCTAACGGGATCAAGGGGTATGGGGAGAAGGCAGGGCCGGCCTTAGGAGATGCGGGGCCCAATTGGAAACAATGTTGGTGTGCCCCAGGTTCCCAGCCAAGGTCTGTAGAATCATAGAAATACAAATAAATTCTATTATAGACTTTATATCTCTATGGTAGAATGGAAGGTAATCAAAATGTGTGCTTAAAAAGTGCCTGTGAGTTAATGGACCAAACAGGTCTAAGCTACATTTTAATATAAAATTGTACACATGTACCACAAGTAACAAACCAAATGTGTTGATCACCTTTGAAAAGTACATAGTTACAATACCTCTTTAGTGACTCTGAAATGGAAAACAAAACTAGATCCTGGAAACCAATAACCAGTCCAGGCATTCAATGTTGGGCTTCAGCCCCATTCTACCCTTTGGGATTCTACCCCATCCTAACGTAGTTGTGTGTGTGTGTGTGTGTGTGTGTGTGTGTCTGTGTGTGTGTGTGTGTGTGTGTGTGTGTGTGTGTGTGTGTGTGTGTGTGTGTGTGTGTGTGTGTGTGTGTGTGTGTGTGTGTGTGTGTGTGTGTGTGTGTGTGTGTGTTCAGTATTCAGTATTTCTTTAATATCATTTCACTCATACACAGAGGAAACGAAAAAACGTTGCTCAATCGGTTTCCATTCAGTATAAAAACAAAAGGATAATACATTGAGCTTTAAAAACAAATTAAAATTATCATTCTTAAAAAGAAAGTAGGCCTAAAATTAACAATATAATAAAAACAGTCATTCTGATCGACAGTGGCTTCACAGTGGCTTTACTTTGACAGGTGCCTAACTGTCAAAGTATGGGCGCGGTTGGATGTGTGGATGAGCGATGTTTTGGGAGGGGACAAAGTCCGTTAATCAGTCTTATTGCCTGTGGGAAGAAGCTGAGGAGCATCCTGCTGGTTTTGCAGCTGATGCTCCTGTACCTCTTCCCAGATGGCAGAATGTAAAAGATGTGCTGTGATGGGTGGTAGAGGTCCTGGATGATGGACATGGCTCTACTGATGCTCCTCTTCTTGTATATCTCCAGCAGGAAAGGGAGTGGGGCATCGATAATCCTGCTGGCGGTCTTCACTATCCTGTTTAGTTGATATTGTTCGTAAGCCTTGCAGCTCCCGAACCAGGAAGTGATGGCGTAGGTTATTATGCTTTCAATTGTGCCCCTATAGAAGGTTCTTAGATGGGCAGTGGGGAGACCTGCTTTCCGTAGTCTCCGGAGAGGGTGGAGTCGCTGTTCGGCTCTTTTGACCACTGCTGTGGTGTTGGTCATAGAGGTCAGGTCATCCGACAGGTGGAGTCCTAGGAACTTCACACTACTGACCCTCTCCACAGCAGTTCCATCAATATACAGCGGTGTCTGGTGTTGTTTTCCCACCCTCCTGACGTCGACCACCATCTCCTTAGTTTTTCCCACATTAAGAGTGAGGTTGTGGGATCTGCCCCATCCTGTGAGCAGCTCCACCTTCATCCTGTACGCCGACTCATTATTGTCGCTGATGAGACCCACCACTGTTGTGCCATCAGCGAACTTGTTGATATAGTTGTTATTGAGTCTAGCAGTACAGTCATGTGTAAGCAGACTAAACAGCAGGGGGCTTAGGACACAGCCTTGGGGTGAGCCAGTGCTCACGGCGATGGTTTTTGATGTCCGACTGCCCACCCTGACTGTCTGCTGCCGTTGTGATAAGAAGTTAAGGACCCAGTTACAAATGCCAGTATCCACCCCTAACAGCCTCAGCTTCTCCACCAGCTGCTGTGGAATGATTGTATTATAAGCTGAGCTGAAGTCTAAAAAGAGGATCCTGGCATACGTATTTTTCCGATCGAGGTGTGACAGTGCGAGGTTCAGTGTAGTGGAGACTGCATCCTCTGTGGACCGTGTTGGCTCTGTAGGCGAACTGCAGTGGGTCTAGGTCGGCAGGGAGACAACTTTTGATATGCTGCATAACCAGCCGCTCAAAACACTTCATTAATATGGGTGTGAGAGCCACTGGGCGGAAGTCATTGTGACAGGCTGGGTTTGGTTTCTTCGGGACAGGAACGATGGTGGCACTTTTAAGACAGTTGGGCACTACTGCCTGGCTGAGTGAGATGTTAAAAGTGTCTGTGAAGACATATTTTAGTTGATCAGCACAGTCCCTTAAAACGCATCCAGGGATGTTATCCGGCCCTGCAGCTTTGCGTGGGTTGATGCTGCCAAAGGCCTTTTTAACTCCGGCTGTGGACAGCCTGAGTGACTGGTCGCTGGGTGATGGCAGGAGTGCTCGTATCTGGGTGGTGTTTTAACCTCAAACCGTGCATAGAACTCGTTCAGTTCATCTGGTAGAGAGGGGTCGTTTTGGCA
Source organism: Malacoraja senta (assembly GCA_038087875.1). NCBI lineage: Eukaryota > Metazoa > Chordata > Chondrichthyes > Rajiformes > Rajidae > Malacoraja > Malacoraja senta. Next base: position 18,984 of record JAXLNO010004048.1, on the reverse strand, counting down.
TATCCGCAGCGGGGGGGGGGGGCCTTGTAATCAGTGATGGTATGAAATCCCTGCCACAAGCGACGTGTGTCTTTGTCGTTTGTGAAGTGGCTATTAAGTTTTTGTCCATACCGCCTCTTCGCTTCCCTGATCCCCCGGGATAGGTTACTCCGTGCCAGTTTGTATGCTGCGTTGTCCCCAGATTTAAATGCAGCATTCCGGACACTCAGTAGGGAACAAACTTCCCCAGTTAGCCAAGGTTTCTGATTGGCACGCCTCTTGACGGGTTTAACCACCGTCACATCATCAATGCATTTATTGATATATCCGATGACGGATTCTGTGTATTCTTGGAGGTCAATGCCACCGTCACCTGTTGCTGCCTCTCTGAAAATGGCCCACTGTGTGATTTCAAATCAGTCTTGCAGTGCTGCGGTAGCTCCCTGTGGCCATATTCTGACTTTTTTGACCATTGGCCTGTCCTGTTTCACCCTGGGTCTGTATGCAGGTGTGAGCATAACCGCCAGGTGGTCAGAATTGCCGATATGGGGGAGGGGAGCTGTTTTATATGCATCTTTAATGTTTGTGTACACCAGGTCTAGTTTGTTCTTTCCCCTGGTTGCAATATTCACATGCTGGTAGAATTTAGGCAGAACAGATGCAAGACTTGCCTGGTTAAAATCCCCAGCTGCTATGAAGAAAGCATCGGGATGTTCCCTCTGCTGCTCACTGATGTTGTTGTAGAGTTCTGTCATAGCGTCCTTCACGTCGTTAACTCCCTCGGTAAGTAGAAGGGTCTGCATTTCACAGTCATTAACTCTACGTGGGGTGAGCAGTAAGTGGAAACTACCACGGCATCCCGACACCATGATCTATTAACATATACAGCCAGGCCGCTTGACTTACCAGCTAGCGAAGCTACTCTGTCAGCTCTGTGTAGCATTAGCCCCTCAGCTGGATCGCAGCGTCCGTGATGTTCTGATTCAGCCAGGTCTCCGTAAGGACATAGACACAGCAGTTCTTCACGCTACGTTGAGTAGCTCTCCACGCTCTGATGTAGTCCATCTTATTGTCGAGGGAGCGGACATTTGCCAACATGAGTGTGGGCATTGCTGGTTTGTGTGGGTTAGCGACTTGCCTAGCGTAGACTACTCCACGCTTCCCCCGCTTCCGCATCCTGCTACACCGCTTGCGGTGAATCCTCACCAATGTTGTTCCATGTGCAGCCGCGGCTTTCCGTGGGCCTACGCAGCGCAGAAGTCCCAGCTCGCCCAGAACACTCCGTAAGTCTTTGTTACAACAAGAAGCTTTGTTGTGGGTGTCCAACAGAAACTGTCGCTCATACTGCCACACATACATACACTCTCTCAACACACATACTCCAGTCACACCACTCGCTCCACTAACACGCGAAAACACTGAATTTCCACTGAGAGAGGCCGCTGCAAACACCGGTTGCGCCGCCATCTTGGTTCATAATCCGCCCGTTTCTTTGGGTTTACATGGATGTCGTTTGTGAATTCTATGTGTTTTATAAACCCAGATAAAGTTTGTAATCAGAGAATCAAGATTTTTGAAAAAAATTTGGTTAGGTATATCGGTATTGATTGAAATAAATCAATCCCCCCTCTCCCTATCTCCCCCCTCTATCCCACCTCTCTCCCCCCACTTCTCTCTCTACCCCCCCTCTCCCTCTCTCTCTCTGTGAAACAGGGTAAACCTGTGTGTGAAGTTTGCACCAGGTACAGCACTAACAAATAAACTGATTTAAACGGTGACCTGACAACTATTTGTACAAACAATAAGATCAAATAGAACAAGTTGTCCTACAACTTTAGTCTGTGTACACCATACACAAGAAGAAGTCACCTTGAAAGATCATCCCTCATCCCCCTGTGCCCCAAGGAATAAAGCACTAGGCTGCTGAATCTGTCCCTCTAGATCAGGCCCTCCATTCTTGTCAACATCCTCGTGAATCTTCTCTACGGCATTTCCACCTTGACACCATTTTACCGATTCCAATGTGTCCAAATCTGAACGCAACACTGTAAATGTGGTCTCACCAACGTCTTGTACATGTGCAACATGACCTCCAAACCTCTAGACTCAATGTTCTGTCTGATGAAGGTTAAATGTGACAAAAGCCTTTTAAACCACCCTATCTCCATGTGATGTTACTTTAAACACACTGTGTACCTGTCGTCATAGATCCCTCTGCTCTATATTTGATTCACCTTTCTGTCTTGGTTCCAGCTCATCGGTACTGACACCTCTGGACTCACTGATGGTGGCACTTTCCATCTGTGTCTGATTCTCAACACACTTGCACCACAGTTGAACATCCAAATAAAGACCAACTAGACTTCAGTGCTCCTCCAAGTGTAGCACTCGCTCTCCTCAGTTGTACTTCAAATATCTGCCAGCCCCTTTTGTGTAGTTCTGGTCACCATATCGTAGAAATGATGTCCTATTGCCAGAGGAAGTGCAGACCAGATTCAACAGGATGTTTTCAGGAATGGACAGCGTTAGTCCAATGGTCCTTTATTGTCACGTGTACTGAGGTACAGTGACATTTGATTTGTTATACAATGATACAAATAAAGCATCAAGATACATAACTAGATAAAGATTAAACAGAAGCATAATCTTGATAGAAGACAGATTGGATCGGGTGTGATTGGAAAAAACCGTGTCTCTTTGGAGCAAGAATACAGAGGGGCAACCTTACTGAGGCTTGTAAAATTATGTCAACTACAGCAGGATTGAGTGGATGGTCACGGATATTTCTCAGGCTGGGAGAATCTAAACCCAGAGACCAGATTTAATAGAAAGGGAAAAGATTGAAGGGAATTCTGACGGGCAGGTATTCCACACCAAAGGTGGAGCAATCTTTACATGAGGAGGTGGGGCAGATACCATCACCGCAAATAAACAGCATTTTGACGGCCGTTTGTCTCGGATAGGAATGGAAGGAAATGGGTCAAATACAAGTGAATGAGATCACCCTAGATAGGCCTGTTTCCATGCTGTTTCCGTGCCCATTTCACACACCACTGGAATCAGCGGTTCTGTAAACTCTAGTGTGCTCTGTCTGTCATCGACCTCCCAAGTTGGAGCCACATTACAGACACATCACTGACTACACAACAGTGGCGATACTGTATTGGGTGGTGCTGTCACTAACAACGGAGGCTCATCGTTCATCTCCCTCCCAAGTGTCCAACAGGTGCTTCACTGTCCTCAAACTAAACTCTAGCCTGGAAATCCAAGGAATTCAACATCAATAACTGTCCAATTTTCTCAAAGCTGCAAATTAAACAACAAAATTATATAACTGTCTGTCATATACGTTGGTCATTTTAATATGTCACTGATTATTGAAGTGTCTTTCAGTTTCCACGTGTACCAGGTATACACAGCAGAACGGAGAAATGCTCTCTTGAATTAATTGATAAATAGGCACAGAAATACAGACTGAGTAAGAGCTCTCTCTAAATTCACTTTGAAGTATGACAGGGCACCATATAGAAACATTCAATTCTTAAGGGATTGGATAGGCAAGAACTGTTCCCGATGTTGGGGGAGTCCAGAAACTGGGGGTCGCAGTTTAACAATAAGGGTTCGGCCATTTCAGACTGAGGTGAGGAAAATAATTTTCATCCAGGGAGTTGTGAATCTGGACGAAGGATACAGCACCATTACGTAACTACCCCCTACTCAGTTCTGAACTTTAATTTTCCACATTATGTGTTTTTCTTTCCATTGTATCCCGGAGAGAGGCAATTAGTATTTCTAACCACTGTTAATTAAGATGAAAACAACAAGTTAATGCATCTTCACGTGCCGTATTTACCGGCGTGGATAGAGCAGCAAGATGGAGTTAGTGCTCATTACACATGAGATTAATTATGGATACTGAACTTCAGTTAACCCTTTCTAGTCAAACATTTGAAATAACAACCAGTTGCCAGTTCCGTCGCACACTACCCAGATATATTTTCACCAGTGGCAACACCGACAACATTTGCCTTGTAGAAGATTGGACATGTTTGCAGTTTACCTATCCATGTGCGACCATTGGACAAACTGCTGTAATAATAATGTTAAAAAGTGTGATTAACCGGGTTTGTCTTAAAATGAATCTGTTCTACGATCCCAGCGCAGAGATCCTATAACACGGTGATCAACACTGAACACAATACTCTAACTGTGTTCTCATCAACGTCTTATACAACTGTAACATGACCTCCCAACTTCTACACAATACTCTGATGCAGGCCAATGTGCCAAATGCCTTTTTAATCACCATATCTACCCATCATGCCACTTGCAAGGAACTATGTAACTGCACTCGTAGATCCCTCTGCTCCACAGCACTTCCAAGAGCCCAACCATTCACTGTGTAGGTGCTGCCCTTATTAAACTTCACAAAATGCTACACCTTACATTTCTGTGTATTAAACTCCATCAGACATTCCTCAGCCCACCTGCCCAACCGATCAAGATCTTGCTGCAATTTCTCACAAACATTTTCAGTATCTACAATACCAACCAGTTTAGTGTCAGCTGCAAATTTGTAGCTCATGCCTTGTACGTTCTCACCACTAGTCACAGGCCTCCCATCTGAAAAACAACCTTCCACCATCACCCTCTGCTTCCTTCCATGAAGCCAAGTTTCTATCCATTGAGCTATCTCTCCTTGGATCCCTTGCAATCTTACCTTCCAGATCAGCCTACCATGTGGATGCTTGTAAAATACCTTTGCTCCAATCCACATATACAACGTCGACAGCTCTGTCATCATCAACGTTTTTGGTCACATTTTCAAGAAGCTCAATCAGGTTGGTGAGACACGATCTCCCACGTACAAATCTGTGCTGACTATCCCTAATCAGTCCTTGTCCATCTCAGTACATGTATATCTGATGTCACCTTCCTGTCGTACAACTGTGCTCTATTGTACAACACTCTCAACGACTCTATCATTTACTGAGCTCTTGACATAGCAAAGCATCACCTGAGACTTGTCACAGTTCCTCTGCTGTTCCTCAGCTGGCTTTTGGGAAACCTACAGAATCCCATCAGATTGAATGCACCTTTCCTATTGAATGCTCTGCCCATGTACCGAGGTACAGTGTCAAGCTTTGTTTTGCATGCTATATAATCAGATAAGGATATACTGAACATAAACACAATCAAGTCAAACTGGAGTACAACAGATGGAGCAAAGTGCAAGATACAGAGTGTAGAATATATCTCCCAGCATTGTAACACATCAGTTCCAAAGACAAAGTCTATGATAACATTGAACATTCATGTGTACAGGTACATGGATAGGACAGGTTTACAGGGATATGGGTCAAACACAGGCTGGTAGTATGAGTGTATGGGGCATGGGCATGGACAAGTTGGGCCAGAGGGCCTGTTTCCATGCTGTATGACTCTATGTCTGAAGCCCACACCCCCTGCACCAGCTCCTGAGTCACCTACTGATCTGCACTGTCTTCCTCTTTCTTGTGTCTTGAACACGGGGCACAGGTAGTGCGATCCCGGCCATTGCGAATAGTTCAGATGAACTAAAGTCCACTATCCCTCTCTATGAAACACGTTAAACCTGTGTGTGAAGTTTGCGCCAGGTACAGCACTTACAAATAAACTGCTTTTAAACGGTGACCTGACAACTGTTTGGATATTTAGTCACCACTAAACTCTGGCCTTGAATCAGATGAATGAAACATCAACAGGTGTCCACATTTCTCAAAGGTACAAATTAAGAGGAAAACATCATAGAATTGCCTGTCCAAAACATTGGTCATTTTTAATAACTGTCCCTGCTGCTCATTGAAGTGTGGATTTCACTTTCTACCGGTACCAGCTTTACATTGCATGATGGGAGATATGCTCTCTTGAATTACTTGATAAACAAGCACATCAATAAAGTATGTGTGTGTGTGTGGCAGCTTTCTCTGTACCGCTGTGTGGACAGCCAATGCAGAGGAGTTGGTCATTTACACTCAGACCGACCTTGCTGCCTGATCCGTGGGTTTGAAGTCACATCTACCTGTCGACTGGTCTGAAGTCGTTTGCAACAAAATAAACTACAGATTGAACACAGCCTGGCCTTGTGTTCACCGGCTGGAAGTAATATTCCCACTGGACGAAGGATACAGCACCATTACTTAACTATCTCTTTCTCAGTTATGAAGCTACACTTTAATTTTCCACATTATGTGTTTTTCTTTCCATTGTATCCCGGAGAGAGGCAATTAGTATTTCTAACCACTGTTAATTAAGATGAAAACAACAAGTTAATGCATCTTCACGTGCCGTGTTTACCAGCGTGGATAGAGCAGCAAGATGGAGTTAGTGCTCATTACAGATGAGATTAAATATGGAAACTGAACTTCAGTTAACCCTTTCTAGTCAAACATTTGAAATAACAACCAGTTGCCAGTTCCGTCGCACACTACCCAGATATATTTTCACCAGTGGCAACACTGACAACATTTGCCTTGTAGAAGATTGGACATGTTTGCAGGTTACCTATCCATGTGCGACCATTGGACAAACTGCTGTAATAATAATGTTAAAAAGTGTGATTAACCGGGTTTGTCTTAAAATGAATCTGTTCTACGATCCCAGCGCAGAGATCCATGGCCAAGTGAGGAATATCTTACTGCACTATCTGTACAAACACACACACACCCTCCAGTTATAGAGTCATAGAGACATAGAGTCTCACAGCATCTTCAGCCCAGCCTGCCTGCCTGCCCACACCGGCCAACATGTCCCATCCCCATATTCCTATAAATGGCCTGTCGGTCTGTCTGTCCATGCACCTGTCTAAATGTTCCTTAAAGTTTGCCATAGTACTTTTTAGTTCGTACCTTTATATAGTTACAAGGAGAGATAGCTGAATGGATTGAAATGTGGCTTCAGGGAAGGAAGCAGAGGGTGATGGTGGAAGGAAGGTTGCTTCTCAGACTGGAGGCCTGTGACTAGTGGTGTGCCTCAGTGTTCAGTGCTGGGCACCTTACTGCTTGTCATCTACATCAATGATTTGGATGAGAACTTACAGAGCAAGTTTAGCAAGTTTGCAGATGATACAAAAGTGGGTGGTTTTGCAGATAGTGAAGATGGTTGTGATTAATTGCAGTAGGATCTTGATCGAATGGCCAAGTGTGCTGGGGAATGGTTGGGGGAATTTAATGCAGAGAATTGTGAGGTATTGCATTTTGGGAAGTCTAACATGGAAGTCTAATGGAAGTCAATCCAATTTCTTAATTGTTGAGAAGGGGGTCCCGCAAGGTTCGTCCTTGGTACCACTCCTTTTCTCTATTTTCATAAACGACCTCCCCAATATATGTTCTGACTGTCAAATACAACTATATGCCGATGATGCGGTGCTATATACATCTAGTACTAACAAGTCTGAAATTGAAAGAACCCTTCAATCAGATCTTATTTCTGTTCAGAAATGGCTATTATTTAACAAATTAATTTTAAATAAAAATAAATCATGCAGTATGTTATTTGGTACCAGACAAGGCCTTGGTAATTCTGTAGATCTGACTATATCATTTAATGAAGGATCACCATTAGAACAAGTATTGAACTTCAAATATCTTGGTGTTTGGCTTGACCCAACGCTTTCATTTACGCAGCATAGTGAGACGATTACTAAAAAACTTAGCTGTAATCTAGCTATTCTTTACCGCCATATACATTGTTTCACCTTTCAGATGAGAAAAAGAATTGTCTCTCAACTACTACTACCAACACTGGATTATGCTGATATTGTCTATCAGAATACATTTGATATACATCTTCAACCCCTTAATGTAGTTTATAATAGTCTTTGCAGATTTATTTTAAGGTGTCCATATACAACTCACCACTGTTCTATGTACGAAACTTTAAACTGGTTATCCCCCCACGCTCGAAGATGCTACCACTGGTTCCAGTTCATCTTTAAATGCATCCATCTTAATTACCCTTCTTATTTAAAACAAGACCTATTACCATACACACCCTCATATTCACTAAGACATATTCAACAACCCTTCTTTTTCATTCCAAGAATGAACAAAGAAATTGGGAGACGTGCATTTAAATATAAAGCTCCTTCTGACTGGAACACTCCGCCTAGTACCATAAGAACTATTAGTTCATTTCGTCTATTTAAAAATACACTTTTACCATTTCTCATAAAACCATGTACCTGTTTCTAGTATTAGAGTATTGCATAGCGACTAACATTATACTGTTGTTATTATTGGATTTAAGTTAATTAACAATTGTTATAAACTATAACAAGTGGGGATGGAGGGGTTTTGGGTTTGGTGTGTGGGTAGGTGGGTCGATGAGAGCCTTTATGTATGTTATGTCTTGTGCTGTATGTTCTATGTTGGACCCCCTCGAAAACGAGATGACTGTCCATCTCAAGGGGTTATCCATAAATAAACTTGTTGTTGTTGAACATGGGGAGGACCTACACAGTGAAGGGTAGGGCTCTAGGTACAATTGTAGAGCAGAGGGATCTTGGAGTGCAGGTGCACAGCTCCTTGAAGGTGGAATCACAGTTGCTGTAGATCGGATGGTCAAAAAGGCTTTTGGCACATTGGCCTTTACCTGGCAGTGTATTGAGTGTAGAGGTTGGGAGGTCATCTTGCAGTTGTATCAGACCTTAGTGAGGCCACATTTGGAGTATTGTGTTCAGTTCTGGGTACTGTGTTATTAGAAAGATGTTGCCAAACTAGAACCTTTACAGAGACATTTTACAAGGATGCAGCAGCCAGGGTCTGGCCTATGGGGAGTGGTTGAGTGGGCAGGAAACCTATTCCTTGAAGCGCAGGCAGGAGGAAGAAGGGTGAGGAAGAGGTGTATACGATGTCGAGAGGGATCTAGCGGGTAGAATATAAGGGAATTCTGATGTACGTTTTTGATGAGAACTTACAGAGCAAGTTTAGCAAGTTTACAGATGATACAAAAGTGGGTGGTTTTGCAGATAGTGAAGATGGTTGTGATTAATTGCAGTAGGATTTTGATCGATTGGCCAAGTGTGCTGGGGAATGGTGGATGGAATTTAATGCAGAGAATTGTGAGGTGTTCGATTTTGTGAAGTCTAACATGGGGAGGATCTACACAGTGAATGGTAGGGCTCTAGGTACAATTGTAGAGCAGAGGGATCTTGGAGTGCAGGTGCACAGTTCCTTGAAGGTGGAATCACAGTTGCTGTAGATCGGATGGTCAAAAAGGCTTTTGGCACATTGGCCTTTACCTGGCAGAGTATTGAGTGTAGAGGTTGGGAGGTCATGTTGGAGTTGTATAAGGCCTTAGTGAGGCCACATTTGGAGTATTGTGTTCAGTTCTGGGTACTGTGTTATTAGAAAGATGTTGCCAAACTAGAACCTTTACAGAGACATTTTACAACGATGCAGCAGCCAGGGTCTGGCCTATGGGGAGTGGTTGAGTGGGCAGGGAACCTATTCCTTGAAGCACAGAAGGAAGAAGGGTGATCTTATAGTGTATAAGATCATGAGAGGGATATATTGGGTAGAAGCACAGATTCTCTTGCCCTGAATAGAAGAATCAAGGTACAGAGGACATAGATTTAAGGTGAAGGGGAAAATATTTAATAGGAAACTGAGGAATACCTTTTTCACACAAATGGTGGTGGATGTATGGAACAAGATGCCAGAGGAGGTAGTTGAGGCAGGGACTTACCTACCATTTATGACACAGTTTGATAGGTATGTGAATAGGATAGGTTTAAAGGGATATGGACCAAATGCAGGCAGGTGGGACTAGAGTGGATGGGGCATGTTGTCCGGCGTGGGCAAGTTGGGCCGAAGGGCCTGTTTCCACACCGTATGATGATATGGGTACTGGGTTGAACCATCTCCTCTTGCAGCTGGTTCCACCCACCCACCACCCTTTGTGTGAAAATGACCCCTCTGGTTCCTATTCAATCCTCCCCCCCCATCTTAAAGTGGTCCTCAGGATCTTGATTCCCCTAATCTGTGCGTCGACCCTATCTTTATCTCTCAATATTTTAGTCACCTTGACAATATCATCCCTCATCCTCCTGTGCACCAAGATATAAAACACTAGCCTGCTGAATCTGTTCTGGATCAGGCCTTCAAATCCTGGCAACATCCTCGTGAATCTTCTCTATGGCATTTCCACCTTGACACCATTTTACCGATACTAATGTGTCCAAAACTGAATACAACACTGTAAATGTGGTCTCACCAACATCTTGTACATGTGCAACATGACCACGACATCTCTAGACTCAATGTTCTGACTGATGAAGGCCTATGTGACAAAAGCCTTTTTGACCACCCTATCTCCGTGTGATGCTACTCTCAACGTACTGTGTACCTGTCGTCTGAGATCCTTCTGCTCTTTAGTTAATTCACCTTTTTACCTTGGTTCCAGCTCATTGGTTCTGACACCTTATTACAGATGAGATTCATTATGGATACTGAATCTGCGTTAAAGTCCAACATTTGAAATAAAAATAACAACGTTTTTACCTCTCCCTCTAGATCAGGCCCTCGTGTCCTGGCAACATCCTTGTAAATCTTCTCTACGCCCTCAGACACAAAATGCTGGAGTAACTCAGCGGGTGGGTCAGGCAGCATCTCCGGTGAGAAGGAATGGTTGACGTTTCGGGTCAAGACCCTTCTTCATACTGACCCGCTGAGTTACTCCAGCATTTTGTGTCTACCTTCGGTTTAAACCAGCATCTGCAGTTCCTTCTTACACAGAGTGAGATTATAAGACTGGGTTTACTTTTTAACCACCTGTCTCACTCCCTGCCTCATCTCCCTCCCTACCTGTGTCATTGCTAGCAATATGGACTATGAGCTCTTGCTGCTCACCTCCCCCTTTCAGAATAGAAACATAGAAACATAGAACATATGCGCAGGACAAGGCCATTCGGGCCATGAGCCAGCACCGCCATTCAATATGATCATGGCTGATCATCCAAAATCTGTACCCCGTTCTTGCTTTCTCCCCATATCCCTTGATTCCATTAGTCCTAAGAGCTATGACTAACACTCTCTTGAATACATCTGGTGAATTGGCCTCCCCAGCCTTCTGTGGGAGAGAATTCCACAGATTCACAACTCTTTGGGTGGAAAAGGTTTTCCTCATCTCAGTCCTAAATGGCCTACCCCTTATTCTTAAACTGTGACATCTGGGTCTGGACTCCTCCAACATCGGGAACATTTTTCCTGCATCTAGACTGTCCAATCCCTTAAGAATTTTTTATGAAGAATACAATATATAGTAAAAATCCAATTATTCATAGTACAATTAGAATTTGGAAACAAATAAAATTAACGTTAAAATTAAGAAGTCTATCACTTCTTTCACCTATAATGAATAACCCTGTGTTTAAACCTTCAATGATAGATAGAGCTGTTATAAATTGGGAAATAGTAGGAATTAAAACGTTTGGAGATATGTATGATAATGGACGTTTTTTTACATTTCATCAATTACAACTTAAATACAACTTGAATAGTAATCAATATTTCAAATATTTTAAACTACGTGACTATTTGAAAAAGTATACACGAGAATATCAAAACATGTCTCCTGACCTATTAGATGGGATAATGAATATAAAAGCAGAATCAGCTAATTTAATATCATTTCTATATAATTCCATTTTAAATATAGAAATTCCATCATCAAACGGGATTAGAAGAAAATGGGAACAGGAACTAGCTATAAAAATCTCGAAAGAGAGTTGGAATAGACATCTATTATATGTGCATAAATGTTCGATTAACGTAAGAAATACTCTGATTCAATTTAAAATTTTACATAGATTATATTATTCAAAAGCTAAATTAAGTAAATTTTACCCAAATACCTCTGCTAACTGTGATAAATGCCTAGTCCAAGAATCAACGATAGCACATTCTTTTGTTTTTTGTATAAACGTTCAAAAAATTTGGAATGACATTTTTGAAATTTTCACTAAATTATTTAAAATAAAACTGAAACCGAATGCAGAACTGATTATTTTTGGAACAACAGAAGCAAGTTTGGAGCTGACTGCGTTTCAAAGGAGTTTTCTTAGTTATGGTTTAATAACGGCAAAAAAAATGATATTGAAATTTTGGAAAAATGCTCCTGCGCCAACAATAAAAATGTGGACTTCTAATATGTCGGAATTGTTACATTTAGAAGATATGAGATTCCTCCTAGCAGGTAAACAAGACCAATTCCAAAATATTTGGTCTCTATATATCGACTTATTACAAACATAGGGTGCAACAAAATGTTGATAATAAATGGTTTTAGGACCTGGCGAGGGGTGAGTAAAGATAAGAAGTAGGTACATCCCTTTCATATTGTCCTATCTTATTTTCTTTTTTCTCTTTTTTTCTTTTCTTCCTTAACTACTTCTTGTGGTTTAGGTTCACAAGAGTGTTCCTGGACCACTTTCATCCACACTGACTATCTTTGCTAGCTCTTTCTATCCTTTTTTCTATTAAAGTTGAAAAACAGAAGTGGTACAAGAACTGTATAAATTGATGTTATTGCAGATTACTGTAATGTAAAATACTTCTAATAATTTTTTAAAAAAAATATGTATCTATAAGATCACCTCTAATCCTTCTAAATGCCAGTGGATATAAGCCCAGTCGATCAATTATTTCATCATATGTCAGTCGCGCCATCCCGGGAATTAAGCTGGTGAATCTACGCTGCATTACCTCTATAGCAATAATGTCCTTACTCAAATTAGGGAGACCAATACTGTACACAATACTCCAGGTGTGGTCTCACCAGTGCCCTGTACAACTGCATTTGGACCTCCTTGCTCCTATACTGAAATCCTCTTGTTATGAAGGCCAACATGCCATTAGCTTTCTTCACTACCTGCTGTATCTGCCTTCTTGTTCTTACCACCAAAGTGGATAACCTCACATTTATCCACATTATACTGAATCTTCCATGCATCTGCCCACTCACCCAACCTATCCGTCAACCTGCAGCCTAATAACATCCTCCTCGCAGCACACACTGCCACCCAGCTTTGTGTCATATACAAACGGAGATGTTACATTTAATTCCTTTGACTACATTGTTAATATCTATTGTCAATAACTGGGGTCCCAGCACTGAGCCTTGCGGCACAAATGAAATCGAATGTGTCCGAAAAGGAGCAGGAAGAAGCCAAAGCTTATTAATTCCCACCCCTTATTCAACTGTTTATAATGATCTTATACAGATTTAGCAGCTATATGTACACCAAATGTACACCAGCAGCTATATGTACACCATATGTACACCAGCAGCTATATGTACACCATATGTACACCAGCAGCTGTATGTACACCATATGTACACCAGCAGCTATATGTACACCAAATTATTTACATTTATACACTAATCAAATATTTACAAAGCCATACAAAAAAAGAGAGGAAAAAGAAAAAAGAAAAGAAACCCCCCTGATATACGATACAGTATCTCTTAGTCATATATACAAACCATCACCCTATAATAGTAAGATTAAACGAGAACTTACCTAAGTTTGAAGTTTGAACTTTATTTTATGAGGAGTTACGTAGTTGATTACGTGAAGAACCCCGCCAGTGCGCCTGCGTGTCAATCTTCAAAGCAGCGGTGTGAAATCACAAAAAACAACAACCGAAGTAATATAGTCTCATAATAAAACGAGTAATACAAGAACTTCCATCTGACCTTTATGATAGAGGGTAGGGTCGTGGTGGGCACGTAATCACCTACGTAACTCCTCATAAATTAAAGATCAAACTTCAAACTTAGGTAAGTTCTCATTTAATCTTACTATTTTACTTCGGAGTCACGTGAGTGACTACGTGAAGATTTTAAAGCTTTGTGATTTCATGCCATAGATCAATCCCGTCTTCTCACTGCATTGATTGACTCGGAACGAGAATAATCAATCATGCATTCATAATAACATTTGTACCCCAAATGCAGTAATTCATTTCAATAATGAAATTAATCAGATCCCCTTTAAACCAAGAGGAATTTACACAGAACTTAAAATAGTTTCTGCAAACAATCCCGCATTAACAATAGGCAGATGGTAAAAATGTTGATACATCAACTCATTGGACCACCCGGCGACTGCGAGGATATGGTCGACGGGGACGTATTTTGCCCTGGCCGCCGACGTTTCTGCTGCCCTAGACGAGTGAGACGTAAAAACATAAGTGTTAATACCAGCAGCTGTTAAGACTTCTTTTATCCATCTGGAAATAGTCTGTATTGAAACTCTCTTGTGTGGTTTCTTGTGTGTGATCAACAACCCAGTTTCCGTATTTCTCAAATTCTTTGTGAACTCAATGTATTGTAACAAATATGTCTTAACACAGAGACAAGGATCATTTGGATATGCTGCTAGCATAATTTTAAATCCGGTCACACCTGGCCTAATTTGCTTTAATAGGTCATAGATATAGAATGTAACCTTGTCTTCAGTTACTTTCATACTGTCTATTTGTAATTTTCCAACTGTTTGCACTCGTTGTGCTGTCACTCATGCCAGAATACTTTCATACTGAGCTTGGCCAAAGGTAAAGACACACTTGGTGACCATTCACGAAGTAGTTTCAGTACCATACTTACATACCAGATTGTCATCTACCTAGGTTACGGTGGTTTGGAATTAAAGATTCCTTACATTAGTCTGGAAACAATTGTTTCTTTCTGAATCCAGAACCAAATATGAGGACAATGCACTTCTGGCTGAATTAATTGCACTACAACTCAGACCTACATCATAATAAAGTTTTGACAGAAATTCTAAACATTTGAAATATCTGCAGTACTATATTGTGGGGGGATGATTTTTGTATGTAATTGTCTATGTTAGTCTGTGTTCAAGATGGCGGTCGGAGGGGAGAGTGGACGCTGGCGCGGTTTAGATGCCGCTGCTCTCTCCTCAAATTGTGTTTCTGATTTTCTTTTTTTGTGTCTTTGGAATGAATTCTGTCCTTAATTTGTATAATGATGATGTCTTTACAATTTATTTTATTCTGATTATATGTTTCTTATTTGTCAATTCTCTGTAAGGTGTCCTTGAGACCTCGGTATAAGGCGCCCGTAAATAAAAGTTATTATTATTATTATTATTATTATTATTATATTCTACATTCTTTTGTACACAGAACTCTTCCCATTTCTTAATATAAGAAAGGTACTGTTTTTGAGTGCTCTTCCTCCAGGCTGCCGTAAGCATGTCCACAATACGCTCAGACAGTCCTCGCCCCCAAAAAAGGCCTTCTTAAAACCTGCAAATCAACAAGTCCAAACGATCATATAATGGATGTTCTTCCCCTGTTACAGGGTGCAGCAATAAATTACTCCTTTTTGGGACTTTCATCAACATTTGTGTTGTTAATTCTGATATCAACGGATACCATGGCTGTGTAGGCCAATCTGGTACTACCAATACCCCTGAAACAGCATCTTGCCTGATTTTAAGCAAACACTGGCTTATGAGGCACAAAAATGGAAATATATATGAAAACATACCACCCCAATGTAGCGAGAAAGAATCAATCGCCACTGCTCCTGGATCTGATTCCCATGAGACATATCTCGATAGCTGATGATTCAGTCTAGATGCAAACAATTCAATGTCGGGCATTCCAAATCTGATTACTATATCATTGAATACCTCTCGATTCAACATCCATTCTTATTATCATGGAACTTTCGTGACCTGGTGTCTGCTATCGTGTTCATTCTACCTGGTAGATAGATAGCTGAAATCCAAATGTTCTTTTCAATACACCCAGACCAAAGTTGATCAGCCATTTTGTCACATGACCCCGACTTGATTCCATCCATATCATTAATATAGGCAACTGCTGTTGTGTTTATCAATTTGAACTTGAACATGCCTTTTAGTTGTGTTAGAACAATAACCTTGGAGTCCATTGAAACATCCTAAAACTCCAAATAGTTAACTCCCCATGTCTGCAGTAACAATGACTCTTCCTGATTCCATCTGCCTCTGCAGCTAGATGCTAAGTCAGTTGCACCCCATCCTAGTGCACTGGCATCAGTTTGTAATATCATGGAAGGTTGTTCAATCAGCACTTTGCTGGAACTGCTTGAGACATGTAGAATCCACCACTGCAGATCAGAAACAGCATTTGTTGTTAGTTGCATGGTTCTATCAAAATGACCAACATGCATTCTCAGTGCCTGTTCTTTAACTCTCTGCAGCTCTTGATAATGTAATGGTCCGTATTGGACTGCTGGGAATGCTGCTACTAATTTTCCCAGTACTCGAGCCACCTGTCTGATTGAGGGTTTTTGCTCGTTTAACAGATTACCGCAATCTTTAATCAACTCCACCCTTTTTTCACTGGGCAAAGTAATTTTCATTTGGACTGAATCAATTGTGAACCCCAAATAATCAATCGAGGTACATGGTGTTAACCTTGATTTCTTTGGATGAATTAGAAACCCCAAACTTTCAAAAGTTGATTTCACAATTGCAACAGATGCTTCTGTTGACTGTTTTGTCCTTCCTATAATCAGGACATCATCCAAAATATGACATTAGTACATGCCCCTGGCTTCTCAGCAACCCCAGAATTGGTTTTAATAAGTTTGTGAATATTCTGGGAGCGGACGTTAACCCATTAGGCAAAGCTTTGAACTGCCATAACTGGTTCATCCATGTAAATTTAAGACACTGAATAATATGTATCTTTTAAATCTATAGTTGCCATATGACATGCTTCTGAAATAAGTTGTTTGGCAGTCACAAATGTCTCCCTTTTAAAATGTTTAAATTAAACAAAAGGATTCAGACTTGTCAAGTCTAGAATAATCCTACATCCTCCATCCTTTTTTGATTGAGGGAATATATTTGACACAAATTGGTGAATTTGGTAGACTGATTCTTCAATAACACCTTTTATATATAGGGTTTGAAAAGCAGCTTGAACCTCCATCACTTCTTTTTGTGCAAACCATATGACAATTACAGCAGGGAAACAGTCCATCTCGGCCCTTCAAGTCCCTGCCGAAGAAGTGGAGAGTTCTGCTAGGAACATGCTGGACAGGCAAATCATAATTAGGATTGAATTCAATTCAAAATC
Source organism: Malacoraja senta (assembly GCA_038087875.1). Taxonomy (NCBI): domain Eukaryota; kingdom Metazoa; phylum Chordata; class Chondrichthyes; order Rajiformes; family Rajidae; genus Malacoraja; species Malacoraja senta. The sequence continues at coordinate 1,864 of JAXLNO010004048.1, read as the reverse complement.
CTTGTATACTATTCAGAATTACCACATCTGAAGTAATCTTCTTCCAATTGTTATAGAAGAGACATAATCTGCCTCCAACGTTTGGACTTAATCCGGTTTAGTATGTTCCCATGAGAACCAGGTCCACCTACCTCTTGAGTCATTTGAGTACTCTGAGATCCCTGGATTCTCCCGGAAGCACCCCCACTGGTTCTTGCTCCCGCTGCAGGCCGCCAGCTACGTCCCTGCGTTAATGAGCGACTTGGTCCTGGTCCAGGATCCGTATGACGTCTGAAAGGATACCTCCTCTTTACAGACTTTACAACCATTGATGTTTTCATCAATCCTGTTTTCGCTTCATCTTCCAACTCTTTAACACGTCTCCCGAGATCTCTCCAAAGAGTAAGCTGGGTAATTGTACATTACTTGGTTTGCAGAGTGCTGCGAATTTCGGATTCATAGTAGGCCGTATAGCACCTTTCCTCAGACAATTGATCTCGAAGTGGGTGCTTCATAGCAACCCCAGTGCTTCCTGATGCAACTCCGTCATCTCTTGGCTTTTATTCGCTACTCTGGCAAAAGCAGTTATTCCAGAACCCAGCAGCTTTAATATTCTCTGCAATTTCAATTCTTGAGTTCTCATAGTCATACTCATACTCAATTCTTGCATTCTCATCCATTTCCTGCTGTTCCAGCTGATGGGAAACCAAGTTATTTATTAGGGAGGCCAATTCTCTTCTAATGGCTCTCCTGACCCTGACGGGGCAGCGAATCGTACTGCCAGGGGTGGAACATCTGTACATCACGTACATCACGGCTACTGTGACAAATCACGTACAGTATCAGCTTGTACAGCCTCACCGTCAGAATCGGGATCTGAAATCTCATGACCTATGGCACGCCCCTCATCCCTGAGGGTGCATTCTATCAGCCCTGTACCAGGAGCTGTTTAAGCTGCATCCAGCAGCTTGGATTTCAGTACACTCTTACCTGAGTGTGCTTTGCTCCAACAGCCTATGTAGCAGGCTTTCCATTTGGGCAATACGCTTAAAAGCAGTATCTAGCCCTGGAGCTTCTACCATTTCCATTTCCTGGGACTCCTCCTCCGTGGCCTGTTTCGATTCGAACTTGGCCTTGCGCCCGACACGCGCTGACTGCCCCAGGTCCACAGTCGCTACGCTCACCGCTGGCGACTGTACCAGGGTTAGAGGCGGTTGGTCGCTAACCGCAGACTCCCGACTCTCCCGACTTTCTGTCGGCTGAGTTGCTCGCCTCTTCCACCTGCCCATTTTTTCCATGGCGTCTGTGGAAAAAATCCCCACAGACCCACAGTAAACGGACCTGAAAATACTGACAATTTTTTTTACTTACCTTGTAGTTAAAAAACTACAAATCCATTAGACGCACTGGCGGGGTTCTTCACGTAGTCACTCACGTGACTCCGAACTAAAATTACCCTTCCCAATACAATCAGTATAACAAATATCCCACTCACAATCACCTATCCTCATCCCAATATCCTTTAACAAAGTGTTTTTGTACATCTGTTTAAAGTGAATCATGTTTGTGCTAAGTTTAATCTCCTGTTCCAAACCATTCCACAAATTCACCCAACAGATTGCTATGTACATACTTTTAAGAGTTGTTCTGACATTGAGTTTTTTTAAATTAAGTTCCCCTCTCAAATTATACCCACCATGTCTTTCCATAAACAGTTTTTGTATATTTCCTGGAAGTAAATTATTTCTTGCTTTGTACATGATTTGTGCAGTTTTAAATTTAACCAGATCGGTGAACTTCAGTGTGTGTGACTTTAAGAATAATAAATGGGTATGTTCAAGATATCCAACGTTATTGATAATTCTTATTGCTCTTTTTTGTAATG
>JAXLNO010004047.1:65520-93421 GCA_038087875.1 Malacoraja senta | reverse complement strand
GGTCACAGTTTAAGGATAAGGGGGGAAATCTTTTAGGACCCGAGATGAGAAAAAACATTTTTCACACAGAGTGGTGAATCTCTGGAATTCTCTGCCACAGAAGGTAGTTGAGGCCAGTTCATTGGCTATATTGAAGAGGGAGTTAGATGTGGCCCTTGTGGCTAAAGGGATCAGGGGGTATGGAGAGAAAGCAGGTACAGGATACTGAGTTGGATGATCAGCCATGATCATATTGAATGGCGGTGCAGGCTCGAAGGGCCGAATGGCCTATTCCTGCACCTATTTACTATGTTTCTATGTTTCTATGTTTCTATCTACATGAGATTCCACCTTCAGGAAACTATGCAGAGTTATTCCTAGATCCCTCTGTTCAACTGCATTCCTCAATTCCTCAATACCACAATTCCAATTATCACTTAGACCAATCGCTCCTGATCTCATCACAACCTTAGTCCAAACATGGACTCAAGAGCTAAAGTCTATGAACCAGGCGTGAGAGTGGCATGAACGCAGCATTTGATTGAGTGTGGCCTCAAGGAGCCCTAGTGAAACTGAAGTAAATGGGCATCAAATGGAGTATACTTACGTGCTTGGAGACAACCTTGCACAAAGAATGTAGGTCAATCATCCCAACCCCAGGCCATCTAATTCTAATTCAAAAAATAGCAAATGTCCATTTAGAGGCAGCACGGTGGCGCAGCGGTAGAATTACTGCCTTCCAGCACCAGAGACCCGGGTTCAACCCTGACTACGGGTGCTGTCTGAATGTAGTTTGTACATTCTCCCCGTGACCATATGGGTTTTCCCCTAGGTTTCCTCCCACATTCCAAAGACGTGAAGGTTAATTGGCTTCATAAACATTTTCCCTACTATATAGGACAGTGCTAGTGTACGGGGATCGCTGGTCGGTGCGGACTTGGTGAGCCAAAGAGCCTGTTTCTGCGCTGCATCTCTAAACTAAACTAAACCAAACCATCTCCTTGTGGGACAATATGAAATGTGGAATAAATGCCAGACCAGATCCTGAAAATTAACGTAGGCTGTTTAAGACTCTGAAAAGGAAAACATTCTTCACTGAGAGTGGTGAAGCTTTGAAATTCTCCATCCCAGAAGGCCTTGGGATCTCATTCAATAAACTCATTCAAAAGAGATTGAGGGATTTCTGGAATTCAAGTGAGAGATTAGAGAGATTAGAGAGATTCCTTTATTTGTCATTCAGACCTTTCGGTCTGAACGAAATTTCGTTGCCTGCAGTCATACATATAACAATAAATGACAAAACACACAATAAACACAAATTAACATCCACCACAGTGAGTTCACCAGGTACCTCCTCACTGTGATGGAGGCAAAAGTCTTAAAGTCTCTGTCTCTTCCCGCTTTCTTCTCCCTCTGCGCTGAGGCGATCCAGGCTTCTGATGCTGTGGCCCCGCCGGGCGACGGTAAGCCAATCCAGCGGCCGAATCCGTGCTCCGCGACGGGCCGGTTCAAACTCCGCGGCCCGGGGTGGTCGAAGCTGCCGAAGCTGCCGCCCTCCAGTCCAGCGGACGCAGCTGTAGTTGCGGGAGCCCCAGAAAAACAGGTCACCAACCTGTGACCTGCGCGCTCCCGACGATGTCGTCCACTGTGCCCGCGGCCGAGCCTCCGGATTCAGGTCGCCACCAGTGTCCTCGGTCGCCACCGCCGGAACGCCACCGCAGCCCCGAAGCCGGCCAGCCTCGCGCTCCTGAAGATGTCGTCCACTGGGCCAGCTGCGGCCGAGCCTCCGGATTCAGGTCGCCACCAGTGTCCTCGGTCGCCACCGCCGGAACGCCACCGCCACCGCCGGAACGCCACCGCAGCCCCGAAGTTGGCCAGCCTCGCGCTGGTAAGTCCTGGCTCTAAGTGGATTAAGGGATATGAAAACAATGCTTGAAAATGAAATCAAGGCTGAAGATTTACCAAATTCCAGACGACTCCTGCATTTATTTATTTGTTTAATGGTTATTCTTATGTCAATCACAGATGCCAATCAAGCCTTCAAACAGAATTTGCTTCTTAGGACACTGTGGGTCATGTTCCTTTATTTCTGTGGAGGTTTGACTGCCCACAAATGTGCAGCTTGGGGAATAAAACATAACAGCAGGGTGCTATGAGACGTGAGCTTGGGAGTGGGCAAATGTTTTCTTACTCTCCCCATAACCTGATATGATCAGAACGTTCCAATATTGTTATTTCTATTTGCATTCCTTCCCATTTAAAGTGTATACGTCTTTAAATTTAACAGTAGTAAACTTGCGTTGTTGCTATGATCTATGCCCAAATTAAAGCACTTCACGTGGAAGACAGCAATTTTAGAAAGCTTGAATAAGTGATATTTATGAGCTTTCTGGTGAATCCAAATCATCATGTTCTGTGTAATACATCCATCTCAATAAGGCAGTTACAAAAGCCCATAAACTGGCAATGTAAAACCAATTTGAGCAATGCATCTTGGAAATTGACCAAGTAACGGGTCTGATTTTGGTAAAAATCATTTATCCATCCCGGACACCAATCTTAGCCAATCTGTCTAATGGCATCAAACCCACATAGCAACCCTAAAACATTCACATCTTTGCAAAATTTAATGGCTTTTGAAAAGGCAGTATTGCCTCACTTACTTCTTGAATCTCCTTCTATAATGAGCTTCATTGTTGATGCCAACGTTGTAAGCAGAGCATAATGGGCCTGTCCCACTAACGCAATATTTTCGGCGACTTGACGGCACCCGTCATAGTTGCAGCAGGTCGCCGAAAATTTTCAACATGTTGAAAATCCAGCGGCGACCAGAACAAGGTACGACTCTTTGGGCGACTACTCACGACCATACAGGCTTCACCCCGCGACATATCGCCAGGGGTGTCGCCTGTATGGTTGTGAGTAGTCTCCTCAGTCGCCCAGAGAGTTGTAGCATCTTTCTGGTTGCCGCTGAATTTTCAACATGTTGAAAATCTTCGGCGACCTGCTGCAACTATGACGGGTGCCGGCAAGTCGCCGAAAAAATCGCGTAAGTTGGACAGGCCCATTATATTGCACCCTTTTTGACTCCCTTGTAAAGATTTTAGGTATGGCATTGCGTCCAGCTATTGAAGCCACCTGTTATCACATTTATTGTGGAAGTTGATAACAATATGAAGGAATGTGTAGGTAGGAACGGCAGATGCTGATTATACACAGAAGATAAACACAAAATGCTGGAGTAACTCAACGGGACAGGCAGCATTTCTGGAGAGCAGCAATGGGTGATGTTTTGACCCAAGACCCTTTTTCAGATTGAGTCAGGGGAGAGGGAGTCCAGAGATATAGAAGGGTAAGGTATGAAAACGACAGATCAAAGCAGATGATGATAAGGAAATGTAGAATCGTTCATTGTTAGTTGTGGGGAAGGTGACAAGGAGGCATGCAATTAGTAAAATTAATCAGAAGGAGAGTGAAACTAGGAGAGCTATGGTGGGGGAGGGGTGAAGAGAGAAGGAATGCAAGAGTAACTCGAAGTTAGATACATCAATATTCATACTACTAGGTTGTAGGCTGCCTAAGCGAAATAGTGAGGCACAACGAAATTGGAGGAACAGCACCTCTTATCTACTACACATTGACATTTCACTAAAGTAAAAAACAACAAACAACAAACCAGAATGTAGTCTTTATAATCCATGAGATCTGGGGTATGATGACGATTTGAGATTTTAAATAAAATAAAATGGGTTCACCATTTAATATAATAATGCAACATTCACATCCATAAAGCAACTAGAAGGTTGAAAGCCTGCAATCATAGATTGTAACACCACAGTCCCATTGGAAAAAATATCTGCACCCTAGTCCATTGGTGTGACTAAAATCTCAAGAGCATGATTTCATGGGCAAGTGAAAAGAACTGTGGGAGCATGGATTTATTAACTTATTGAGTACCATTTATGCAATTAACAATTAATAGAATTAATTACTTTAGGATACAAACAAAGAAATGTTAAATGCTGAAACATTTTAGTTTATTAAATGGACTAGGTAATTGAGAGTGATTATCAAATTGGACTTGAGAAGGTGGTAGAATCTTCCACCATGTCTTACATCATTTAAAGAAAAACTGCAAGAAGTCCTGGATGTTCTGATCAGGCAGGATATTAATGCTCCTGCAACAACCATAGCTTCATGAATTGGTTCACTGATTGTCACTTCCAAGAAGAATGGCTATTTTGCACCTGCTCAGATTCAAAAGACAGAGTGCTGTAAACAGTAGGATGATCTTCTATCAACTATTGAGAACGTGTATGTGCAATAAATGCTAAAGTCTTCACAATTTGCAATGATCCATAATGGATTTTATAGTGTGAATCTTCTTAGGTAAGCAAAAGGATGGGACCAATGGAAATGGAGGTTTTGCCATCAAGGTAGTAGGAGTTTTTCCAAAAGAATCACCTGAATCAGTGATAGCATGAGAGGAATTAGGTCACTGCTGATGGTTTGTGGTGATTTGAGCACCGAGAGATATTTTGATATTAATTCAGGAATCGTGTGGTGGTTTTGCAATGGAAGACAAGGTATCAGTTGATTTGGTGTTACGTCAATAACCAGTAAGAGGTAAAATAGTTGCAGCCATGCTGATTCAGACGTCTTCAGCAGAGTTTCAGCAGATTTATGGATTGAAACCAAACACATGTTTTCCCCAGAACTGGGGACAATGAAAGCAGTGGAAACACAAGAAACCACACCTGCTGGAATCTTGAACAAATCACAAACTTTGCATTGGGGTAGAAGATCAGCCATGATCTTGATGAATGGTGGAGATGATCGAAGGCTAGAGGACCTGCTCCTGCCATTTCTAATATTCAAGTGTTCTGATCTGCACAAATCAAACATCAGTCAATAGTGTTCCACGACAGTAAAGTCTCCCCTTCATATGCAGCATTGTGTGAGGGTGCCTCATCTTTCCTGAGATCCAGCAATCTGCTAAGAAGATGCTTTGCCATGACCATATATTCCATATTACTGTAAAACTATTTACTATAAGTGCATGCACTGTAGAAGTCTTTTTTTTAATTAAACAAATATTTTGTTTGTATAATTCTTTTGCAGGTTCAGATGCATTGTTTACCCTTTCAAACAGAAACTGAACATGACTGTTGCAGCCATCATCATCTCTGTGATATGGGTTCTCGCTGTTTCAATAATGTGTCCTTCTGCAATCATGCTGCAGGTGGCCAAGCTGCCTGACAGTGTCAAGATCATCCAAAGCAGCAAGAATACATACCCTTGCTATCAATGTTATGAGGCATGGCCAAGTCTAGAAATGAGAAAGATTTATACAACGGTTTTATTTTCCAACATTTACTTAGCTCCTTTATCCCTTATAGTAATTATGTACACAAGGATGGGGCTGACCCTCCTTAAAACTAGCATGCCCGTTAGTGAAGTGACTCAGCAAGAAAATCGCAATGCTGTGACTAAAAGGAAGCGACGAGTCATCAAGATGTTGGGCATTGTTGCTCTGGTGTTCACCTTGTCATGGTTGCCGCTTTGGACTCTGATGATGTTATCTGACTACGCCAGCCTCTCGCACAATAAACTGAGGGTGATCAATTTCTACGTCTACCCCTTTGCCCATTGGTTGGCCTTCTGCAACAGCAGCATCAACCCCATCATTTACGGTTATTTCAACAAGAACTTTCGCCGAGGCTTTCAGGCTGTCTTCCGGTTTCATCCATGCTCTTCTAAAGTCAGGCACAGGGAGACCCACATTCACCAAATATCTAACAAATTCATCTTAACGCCACAGAATAAAATTAGGCAAGAACCTGTCACAAGTAACTCTGAGGTAATGGACGATTGCAGCACACATCAGGCACCCAAACATGTTTGTAAACGGAATGAAAACCTTGTTCTTGAAGAGCTTGATAATAGAATAAAGGAAAGTGATCATGACGTTTCATTATAATAATAATAATAATAATGGATGGGATTTATATAGCACCTTTCTAATACTCAAGGCGCTTTACATCGCATTATTCATTCACTCCTCAGTCACACTCGGTGGTGGTGAGCTACTTCTGTAGCCACAGCTGCCCTGGGGCAGACTGACGGAAGCGTGGCTGCTAATCTGCACCTACGGCCCCTCCGACCACCACCAATCACTCACACACATTCACACACATTCTCACACATTCACACGCAGGCAAAGGTGGGTGAAGTGTCTTGCCCAAGGACACAACGACAGTATGCACTCCAAGCAGGATTCGAACCGGCTACCTTCCGGTTGCCAGCCAAACACTTAGCCCATTGCGCCATCTGTCGTCCACTCCCGACTTATAAAGCAATGATACACCGATCGAGATTATTATTAAGAAGTTACAATGCTTTTTCCATTACACTCAACAAAGTAAGCCCTGCCAGGCAAAAAATCACACATAAATGAATAATAGTTTATGTCACCACTAGATTCAGATAGATCTCATTATTATCACAATCTGTCAATTTAAAGAAAGTCGTTCATTTCAGGCCTTTTATAAAAACACACAGATGTACATACCTGCTAACTCTCCAAGTTTGACTGTAGATCGTGAAAACGAATAGGATTTCATCGACTTCTACTTAACTCTTTTTTGTTTCAAAATCAGAAAGCACCGGGAGGCAGTGATCAGTGGCTAATGCACTAACTCTGGACTATAGCACTTAAAATGCACTCAAATATATGGAACATGGGAATAGACCAATCACAAAAGGCTAAGCAAATCTAATCCAGCCATTTACTGCACAAGCAATATTGCTCTCCAGAGTCCTTCGTATTGTTGCTTAGTTTAGTGTCGGTGTTTGAGCTGAATTGCAGCAGTGAGATGAGAGTCTGAGATCAAGGCAGTATATGGGTATCAAGGCATCACCAAATATTGAAATAAAATTGAAGAGAATGGGAATGAAGAGGTAAATGTTCCACAGGCGTGAACAATGATGCTGACAATTACTGATCCCTGGACATCACCGCAGGAGTCTCCTTGGCGCAATAGTCCAAGGCCCAATAGTCCAAGGCCCAATAGTCCAAGGCCCAATAGTCTTCTCGTCTAAAACATAACATTTTGTCAACCTTTTCCCTTTTCTCTTCCTTGAGCTTATTCATAGATTCATGGGGTTATACAGCATGGAAACAGCCTTGTGGCTTAACTCATCAATACCAACTAAGATGCCTACTTAAGCTAATCCAATTTGCCTGCAATTGACCCACATTACTCTCAACCTTTCCTGTTAATATATCGGTCCAAATGTGTTTTAAACGTTGTTACTGTACCTGCCTCTACCACTTCCTCTGGCAGCCTGATACATATGCCCCCCACCCTCTATGTGAAAATCTGCCCCATAGATCCCCTTTTAATCCTTCCCCTCTTCCCTTAAACATATGCCCTCTACTTTTAGGCTCCCCTATCCTGAGCAAAAAACTGTGACCAATCACTTTGTCCATACCCTTGGTGATTGTATATACCTCTATAATGTCACTTCTCAGCCTCTTTCACTTTAATAAAAACAGTGCCAGCCTCTCTTGCCTCTCCACATAACTCAAGTCCCTGGCCTTGGCAACATCCTTGTGAATTGTTTCTAATTCCTCTCTAGCTTAATCACATCCTTCCAATAATAAGGCGACCAGAACTGCACACAATACTAGCAATTGAAGTGTAAACAATGTTTTATACAACTGCAACATGACATCCCGACTCTTGTGCTCAGTGCCACGACTAATGAAGGCAAGCGTGCCAAACATTTTCACTGCCCTTTCTACTTGTGTTGTCACTTTCAGGGAACTGAGTAGTAGCATCCCCCACACTCTCTGTTCAACAATACTCACCAGGGCCCTGCCTTTCCCAGTGTATGTCTTGGCCTGGTTTAGCTTCCTAACATACATCAATTCACACTTGTGCACGTTAAATTCTTTCTGCCATTCCTTTGCCCACTTTTTTAATTGTTGAATATCTTATTGTCGCCTTCTTCACTGTCCACTGTGACACCAATTTTGGGATAATCTGCAAAGTCACTAACCATGCCATTTATATTCTATTCCAATATACACATGACAAACAACAGGGGACCCAACACCAATCCCTCCAGCACATCACTGGTCACAATCTGATAAACAATCACCATCGATTTCTTACCACCAAACTCATGTTGTGTCTATTTGATTAGCTCATCCTGGATTTCATGTGTTCTAATCTTCCAGTCTGGCCTATCACGTGGGACCTACATCTAGTGAAATTATTATTTCTTGATTTGCTCAAGTGGAAAACAGTGAATATATCATTTTAAAAAAAATCAACTGGAGTTTACAATCCACCAGCTACAAATAGCTTAATTTCAAATAATCTAAAGATAATTCTGCAAAATCATTTATTAGTTATTACTATGCACACCAGTTAATTCGTTAACAATTCAAATGCTTTTAATATTTAAAACTTTTGACTGATCTTGCACCTAAAAACTCCCGTGTGAAAAGTGAGTTTGCAATTGTATGGGTGGAATGTGAATCATCCAACCTGCCCAGTTTGGAGATAAAGAAATTCAGAACTAAGCTGATGAGAAATATTGAAATGGCAAAGGTGACCTCAACTAAACTAGAGTGAATTAGGCTCAGAAATCCAAGTCTTACAAGTTCGGAGCATGTTGGGCAGATGCATGGCAGATGCAGTTTAATGTGGATAAATGTGAGGTTATCCACTTTGGTAGCAAAAACAGGAAGGCAGATTACTATCTAAATGGTGTCAAGTTGGGAAAAGGGGAAGTACAACGGGATCTGGGGGTCCTTGTTCATCAGTCAATGAAAGTAAGCATGCAGGTACAACAGGCAGTGGCGACATTTGCAAAGCAGCCCAACAGAAAAGGATTATTTACAGCTTCAATCAACTCACCTGGATCAGGAAAACGGCAGAAGTCGGTGCAGTATCGGACAAGCTGCTCGTGCACTTGAATGCACTAGCGATATCGTGATCTCCCGCAGCTGCTGTAAACGTTCCCTTGCTCACTGGACAACACCCGACCCGACGGAGGATCGCAGGTACTGTACCTGGAAACTACAGGATGACCTCCGGAGCTGACGGGCAGGACCTCCCAGGAGCAACGGCTGGAGCTGACGTCTGCGAGAGAACCCCTGTTCGTAACGGAGCTGGAGCTGCTGTGAAGAAATCCCCGTTCCAGCGCAGGTTCGCAGAAAGAGCAGGTACAGTAAGCACAGTACCTGGAAACAATGGGGAGGCCTCCATTGTGTCCGGAAACGTGGCCGACGGGCATGACATCAGGTCAGACTGAAGCGCAGGGGAACTTCGGCCCCGTCTCCCTACCATCCTTCTGGCCAATGTACAGTCCCTTGAAAATAAAGTGGAGGGCTTAAGAGCAAGGCTATCAAAGGGAGCTGAGGGAATGCTCTGTGTTCTGTTTCACAGAGACATGGCTCACCCCCAGCTCCACAGACTCAGCAGTCCAGCCTGATGGTTTCTCCATCCATCGCATGGACCGTACACTGGCATCTGGGAAAGAGAGAGGAGGGGGTCAACTCATGGTCAACTCTGCGTGATGCTCAGACGGTGGCAGTCCTGTCCACCTCCTGCTCTCCACACCTGGAACACCTGGCTGTGAAGTGCCGTCCCTTCTACCTACCAAGGAAATTCACCTCCATCATCCTGACCGTGGTCTACATCTCACCCCAGGCTGATGTCCATCTGGCATGCTGTGGTCAATAAGCACCAGACGGTTTACCCCGAGGCATTTACCACCATAGTCAGGGATTTTAACAAAGCCAACCTCAAGAAATCACTCCCTAACTTCCAGCAACATGTCTCCTGCTGCACCAGAGGACCAAACATCCTCGACCACTGCTACACGACCATCAAGGATGCCTATCACTCTATCCCTCGACCTCACTTCGGTAAATCCGATCATACCAAGGTGTTGCTTCTTCCTGCCTACAGGCAGCAATTGAAGAGCGCACCCCCAGAGTTGAAGACTGTACAGAGCTGGTCTGGGGGGGGGGGGGGGGCTGAGGAACAACTCCAGGACTGTTTGGAGTCTGTAGACTGGGCAAGGTTCAGGGACTCGGCAACGCACCTGAACGAATACGCCACAGTCGTTACAGACTTCATAAAGAAATGTGTAGAGGACTGCATTCCAACAAAACCCTTCCGAGTGTTTCCCAATCAGAAGCCTTGGATGAACTGTGAGATCCACACTCTTCTGAAGACCAGACACTGGGCATTCATGTCTGAAGATACAGAGGTCTACAAGAAGTCCAGGTATGACCTTGGTAAGGCCATCAAAAAGGCCAAAAGGGACTTCTGCTCCAAGCTGGAGGATGAGACAGATGTTCGGCAGCTGTGGGAGGGCCTGAATGCAATCACCTACAAGGCGAAATCAGGAGGCAGCACAAATGTCAGCGAAGCATCACTCCCTGACGAGCTCAATGCGTTTTACGCACGCTTTGACAGGGAGAACACCGATGTGCCTTCCCGAGCCCCCATTCGCCGTGATGGTATTTCGGTCACAGTCAGAGGTCGATGTCAGCAAATCCTTCAGAGGTGTGAACCCTCGGAAAGCGCATGGACCTGATGGTATACCCTGTCGTGTTCTAAAAACCTGTGCGGACCAACTGGCTGGAGTTTTTACGGACATTTTCAACTCTCACTTCTGAGGTCTGAGGTTCCCACCTGCTTTAAAAGGGCATCAATAATACCGGTGCCCAAGAAGAGTAAGGTGACGTGCCTCAATGACCATCGACCAGTGGCACTAACGTCTGTGGTGATGAAGTGCTGTGAGAGGCTGATCATGGCGCAAATTAACTCCTACCTCGACAAAACCCTGGACCCACTGCAGTTCGCTTACCGCCACAACAGATCAACGGTGGATACGATCTCGCTGGCTCACCACTCCGCTCTGGACCACTTGGACAACAAAAACTCATATGTCAGGCTGTTATTCATTGACTTCAGCTCGGCATTTAATACAATCATCCCCAACAAGTTGGTTACCAAGCTCTCAGAACTGGGTTTCTGCACATCCCTCTGCAATTGGATCCTCGACTTCCTCATTCACAGACCACAGTCTGTTCGTATTGGTGGAAATGTGTCAGCCTCGATAACAATCAGCACGGGAGCACCTCAAGGCTGCGTGCTCAGCCCCCTGCTGTACTCACTCTATACTCATGACTGCGTAGCCGGCCATAATGCGAACTCCATCATCCATTATCACTGATGGAGACGCAATTATAAAGAAAGCACATCAGCGCGTCTACTTCCTGAGAAGATTACGGAGAGTCGGTTTGTCAAGGAGGACTCTCGAACTTCTACAGGTGCACAGTAGAGAGCATGCTGACCGGTTGCATCGTGGCTTGGTTCGGCAACTTGAGCGCCTAGGAGCTGAAAAGACTGCAAAAAGTTGTAAACACTGCCCAGTCCATCATCGGCTCTGACCTCCCTACCATCGAGGGGATCTATCGCAGTCGCTGCCTCAAAAAGGCTGGCAGCATCATCAAGAACCCACACCATCCTGGCCACACACTCATCTCTCTGCTGCCTTCAGGTAGAAGGTACTGGAGCCTGAAATCTACAACATCCAGGTTCAGGAACAGCTCTTCCCCACAGTCATCAGACTATTAAACTCAACTCAAACAAAAATCTGAACTTTAATAGCCTATTGCACTTTATCTGCTTATTTATGTGTGTATATATATATATATATATTCAATGGTATACGGACACACTGATCTGTTCTGTATTTATTTATGCCTACAATATTTGGTTGTGCTGAATGCAAGAATTTCATTGTCCTATCTGGGACACATGACAATAAACTCTCTTGAATCTTGAATCTTGTATAGGAGCAAATAGGTCCTTCTACAGTTGCATATGGCCCTAGTGAGACCACACGTGAAGTATTGTGTGCAGTTTTGGTCCCCTAATTTGAGGAAGGACATTCTTGCTATTGAGGGAGTGCAACGTAGGTTTACAAGGCTAATTCCCGGGATGGCGGGACTGTCACATGCTGAGAGAATGGAGCGGCTAGGTTTGTATACTCTGGAGTTTAGAAGGATGAGAGGGTATCTTATTGAAACATATAAGATTATTAAGGGTTTGGACACGCTAGAGGCAGGAAACATGTTTCAGATGTTGGGGGAGTCCAGAACTAGGGGCCACAGTTTAAGAATAAGGGGTAAGCCATTTAGAATGGAGAAGAGGAAACACTTTTTCACACAGAGAGTTGTGAGTCTGTGGAATTCTCTGCCTCAGAGGTCGGCGGAGGCCGGTTCTCTGGATACTTTCAAGAGAGAGCTAGATAGGGCTATTAAAGATAGCGGAGTCAGGGGATATGGGGAGAAGGCAGGAACGGGGTACTGATTGGGGATGATCAGCCATGATCACATTGAATGGTGATGCTAGCTCGAAGGGCCGAATGGCCTACTCCTGCACCTATTGTCTGTTGTCTATTGTCTATTGGTCTGCTCTCTGTGCTTCACATGCCTGTCTGCCACTTGCCAAACTGGATAGAGAGCTTTAAGATATCATTACTAAAATGAATTTGCATCCAAGTTCGGAAAATGGAGAAAATTGGAGCACATTTACTCAAAAATCATAAGTGCTTAATTGTCATTTATACTGACAACTGAACAATGAAATATTTACTTGCAACCCCATAATAGGCATGTAAACACAATCCACAGACATAATACATAAAAAACAAAATTCAATAAATTAATATCCATGATACTAGTGCAAAAAACTGAGGATATTCAGCTGAAGGCTAGAAAGACTTTGGTTCTTCTTCTTTCGAGTCCATCTTGCTACAAATGTTGATCTCGCTGTCATCGTCCATCCTGAAAAGGGCGCAAGCTTCCGGCGACAATCAGTGGGAGCCATCACTTGTTGCAATAGATGATGGTGGTAGCAGAATTAGCTCAGGATACTTCCAGTTTCCAGCCCCGCGACGTGGACGCTTCTGCTACGGGGCCAAGACTTTGGTTGATAACAAAACTTAAAAGTAAAACTTTGGTTTGTAAGATCTGCTCACAAGGATGTGCCTTTTTATCATTAATGATAATGATAATATCCAGAACAGGGCAGTTTGATAACAGTCAGTTATTTTACCCCGAGCAAAGGTAGAAGGTCCAGAGGTGTGGGAGGTGAAACAAGAAATGGGCTCTTTCACTGACATCCTCACTCAACTATTCCCATGTTTTCCTGGCCTGTCCTTCAATTTCTCCCATCCATGATCCTCAGCAGCTGCAAATTATTTTGCCTATTCCTACCGCAAACCATTCTCCTTCCACCCATCACCGCTGTGCTTTCTAATCTACAATGGGCTCTTTTCCAGTGTCAAGATATTAAAATTATCACACTCATATTCTTACCTCTCAATAACCTTGCCACTTTCTGAATCTGCAAACTCTTCCAGCCCTACTGTCATCTGAGAACTCTGCATTCTTCTTAGTCTGCTCTTCCGTGAATCTTCAAAATCATTTGCCCCATCATTGGCAGAATTCCCTTTATCATCTAGGGCTCACCTCCTGCATCTTATATCTTGTTCTTGTCTGGGTCTCAATATCTTATTGTTAATCTTTCTTGTGAAATTTCTTGGGATGTCTTTCCACTTCAAAGGTGATCTATAAATACACATGGTCATTGGTGTGTGAGTTCTCCTACCATACTTCTCTTTCTCTGCGCTTTTCAAGTGGTAAATGCAAAAGAAATGCTTGAATCTAGAAAAGTGGCTGTAACTTTATTTTGACCTTTGTGTTTAGTAATATTTTCTGTGAGTGCTTGGCAGTATGCAAATGTGTCTATGAATTTTTTACTTGTAATAGCTTTCACTAAGTAAAAAAATGGCAATGCATGCAAACAGTGGTAATTGTTAAGTGTTTAAGAAATGATGTTAATATTTCAAAATATGTACAATGTCAACAATGGGGAGGGAGTATTCCTTGGGGTATTATGTGCAGTGACACTGTATGCAAACAGAATTCATGGGGTTATATGGTATCTTGCATGTTAAGAATGGCCCGAAACATACAAAAAGAGCACAAAAAAGATCAAAGGATACTGGATGCAATAATATAGATTCTTAGAGACAGTCATACAGCGTGGAAAGAGGCCCTTTGACTCAACTTGCCCACACCAACCAAAATGCCCACTACACTAGTCCCACCTGCCCACTAGGCAATATGATTGGCCCATATCCTTCTAAACGTATCCTATCCATGTACCTGTCCAAATATTTCGTAAATATTACGATTGTACCTGCCTCAATTACCTCCTCTGGCAGCTCATTCCATACACTCACCGCCGTTTGTGTAAAAAAGTTACCCCTCAGGTTCCTATGAAATCTTTCCCCCTTCAACTTAAACCAATGTCCTCTGGTCCTTGATTTCCTTAATCTGGGCAAAAGACTGCGCATTTACCTGATCTATTCCTCTCATGACTTTGTAAGATCACCCCTCATCCTCCTGCACTCCAAGGAATAGAGTCCTATCCTGCTCAATCTCTCCCTATAGCTCAGGCCTTCGAGTCCCAGCAATATCCTTGTAAGTAGACAAAAGTGCTGGAGAAACTCAGCGTGTGCAGCAGCATCTGTGGAGCTAAGGAAATAGGCAACATTTCGGGCCGAAACACTTCTTCAGACTCAATATCCTTGTAAATCTTCTGTGCACCCTTTCCAGCTTGACAACATCTTTCCTATAACATGGTGACCAAAACTGAACACAACACTCTAAAGGTGGCCTCAGCAATGTCTTATACAACTGCAATATGACCTCACAACATCCATACTCAACACTCTGACTGATGAAGGCCAAAGCATTTTCAACCACCCAATCTATCTGTGACATCACTTTCAAGGAATTATGTATCAGCACTCCTAGATCCCTCTGCTCTACAACACTCCCCAGAGCCCTACCATTCACTGTTTAGGTCCTGCCCATGTTAGACTTCCCAAATTGCAACACCTCACATTTCTCTGTATTAAATTCCATCAACCATTCCTCCGCCCACCTGCCCAACCGATCAAGATCCTGCTGCAATTTTTGACAACCATCTTCACTCTCTACAATACCACCCACTTTAGTGTCATCTGCAAACTTGCTAATCATGCTATATAAATTCTCATCCAAATCATTGATTTAAATGATAAACAACAATGGGCCTAGCACCGAACCCTGAGGCACACCACTAGTCACAGGCATCCAGGCTGAAAAACAACCTTCCATCATCACCATCTGCTCCTTCCATGAAGCCAATTTAGATCCCATGCGATTTAACCTTTCAGAGCAGTCTACCTTGTTGAATCACTTTGTGGAAATCCACATACACAATGTCTACAGCTCTGCCCTCATCAACCTTTATGATCAAATCTTCAAAAAACTCTATCAGATTCATGAGGCATAAATGTGTGGGTTAGGAAAGGCAAATAAAAAATAGTTTCAAAGTGTTGCAGGAAGATTTAAAATGGGAGAGAGAATTGGAGAATAGTGGAATGATTTAGGGATAGCTTTCCAGTTAAATGACCCAGCAGTGAGCATTGAAGGAATGCATATCGCTGTATCATAGAACATCGAACAGAGAACACAGAACAGTACAGTACAGGAACAGGTCCTTTGGTCTACAATGTTTGCTTCAAACATGTTGCCAAGTTAAACTGATCTCATCTACCTGTACATGATACACATCCCTCTATTCTTTAGGTTTCCATGTGCCAATCTAAAAGTATCTTAAACACCACTATCATATCTGTCTCCACCACAACCCCGGGCAATGAATTCCAGGCCTCCATCACTCTGTGTAAAAAACTTGCCCCGCACATCTCCATTAATCTTGTCACCTCTCACCTTATAACTGTGCCCCATAGTGTTCGACATTTCCACTCTGGGGAAAAGGTTCTGACTGTCTACCCTATCTTTGCTTCTAATAATTTTCTATACTTCTATCTTCTCCCCTCAATCTTCATCGTTCCAGAGAAAACAATCCAAGTTCTGCTTGTAGCTGAAACCCTCTAATCCACACTAATCTAATCTTTTGCACTCTCTCCACTACATCCTTCCTGTAATGGGGCGATCATATTACAGAACTACGTCATGATTTCCTGACTTTTATATTCAATGCCCCGAACATTGAAGACAAGCATACCATGTGCCCACTTTACCAGCCTAGATACTTATACTGCCACCGTCAATGACATATGAACTTGGACTCCAAAATCCCTGTGCACATCAATGCTGCTAAGGGTCTTGCCATTAACTGTATTCCCTCCCTTACATTCAACCTTACAAAGTGCAACACCTCACATTTGCTTGGATTAAACTTCATCTGCCATTTCTTTGCCCATTTCTGCAGCTGTTCTACATCCTGCTGTATCTTCTGACAGCCTTCCTCACTGTCTGCAACTCATTCCATTTTGGTGTCATCAGCAAACTTAGACACCAACCCATCTACATTTGCATCGAGGTCATTTACATATATCACAAACAACAGAGGTTCCAGCACAGATCACTACAGAACTTCACTGGTCACAGACCTCTAGCCAGAATATCTACCTTCCACCACAACCCTATATCTTCAATGAATAGGCTTGTTCTGAATTCATTCAACCAAATCACTGTAACTCTCATGCATCTTAACCTTCTGGATCAGGCCTACCTGAGGGAGCTCATAAAAAGTCTTACTAAAATCCGTGTACATAACATCCACTGCCCTACTTTCATCAATCTCCTTTGTCACCTCCTCAAAAACTCAGTCAAGTTGGTAAGACAAAACCTGCCACATACAAAGCCATGCTGGCTATCCCTAATTAACCCATTATCTTCCAAATGGAAGCAAATCCTGTCATGAAGAATTCTCTCCAATGGTTTCCCTGCCACTGATATGAGGCTGACCAGCGTATAGTTCCCTTGATTCTCTCAACTTCCCTTCTTAAACAAAGGAACAGCATTGGTCACTCTTCAGTCCTACGGGGCCTCGCCTGTGGCTAGAGAAGAAACAAAGATCGTCGTCAAGACCCCCGCAATGTCTTCTCTTGCCTCCCTCAATGACCTAGGATAGATCCCATCGGGTGCTGAGGACTTTACTTTAGAGATGCGGTGTAGAAACAGACCCTTCGGCCCACTGACTCCATGCCAACCTTCGATCAACTGTACAATAGTTCCATGTTATCCCACTTTTGCAACTTACAGACTAGGGCAATTTACAGAAGCCAATTAACCACAAACCTGTACATCTTTGGAATGTGGGACGAAACTGGAGCACCTGGAGAAAATCCATGTAGTCACAGGAAGAACGCACAAACTCCACACAGACAGCACCCGTAGTCAGGATTGAATATGGCACTGTGAGGCAGCAACTATACCACTGTGCCACTGCACCACCCTAGTTATCCACCTTAATGCTCTTCAAGTGCCTCAGCACCACCTCCTTCTCAAACTCAAAATGCCCTAGCATATTTGTATTCTCAAAAGTGATCTTGCTGCCCACCAAGTTCTTCTCCTCAGAGATGCAAGGTATCTTGCACAGTTGCAAGGTAATCATTTAGCACCGCACCTACATCCTCCAACTCCAAGCATTGTTACCCTCCTTTGTCCTTGAGCAGAACTACCTTCTCCCTGGTCACCCTCTTGTTTTTAACGTGTGCATAAAAAAACCTTGGGATTTAAATAAAGTTGTAACATACGCGTAAAAAGCCTTGGGATTATGATATAGAAAGCTGAGTAGCACAGAACCAAGTTATGTTCGGCATGCCTTGTGAATAACAAAATGTTTGTAAAGAATGCACTGCACATAATGGAGGAAACCATCTTCCACTTTTCAATGTGATTTCTTGTACATAAGTTTATTTGCCATATAATAGAGAAGATTCGGCAATTGAAATTTTTGATGAAACTAAACTTATTTTATCTGAGTGGTACAGCAGCTGAATACATGTGCAAATTGCATTAGCTTTGCTTATTGTGTTGTACTGAGGTGCTTTTTTGAGATAATAAATGTGTCCTAGTTGAATTACATACTACTGTATTTACTGCAGATCCCAGAGTACAGTGAATAACTTCAAATTGGTTTTGTTTTCTCTTTTAAAGTTGACTTATTTTCAGATTTATTTTCATTTTTTGATGGATTTCCTAAGATTATGAAAATGGGATGCCTTTCATTAAGCCCTTGTATTTTTGAAAAGGACCATAAGCTGTTAACCTTGCAGTTAAGTTATCATTCAACCTATTGTTGCATGCAATATATTGTATGTGACTGCTGGTTTGTAACTTGCCAAATTCACTTCCATTACTTGCTCACAGTTGATAGGTCTCCACATCTGATGAATGATGGGGAAGCTGAGAAATCACTTGTGGCTCAATTTTCCCTTGTCCTCTTGCTGTTCCAATTCAAGTAATCAAATGGTGGTGGCCCGTCGGTTACGATGATGGCGGGTTGTGCAGTCTCAATTCAGGTGACTTCTGACATGGCTCACGAGTCCAATTTGTGAACCGCACACTCGAGGGCAGTGGGGGCAGATGAAGGTCATCGCTGGCGGGTTCTGGGCGGCAGCCTTCCTCCTCTCCCTAGCTTTGGTAAGTCGCTCTAAGCAGCGCTCGTCGAAGCTGCTGGCTGCTGTTCAATTGACAGAGAGGCAAATGCACAACTTGTTACTGCTTTCAAAAGAGCTGCTTTTGATTGCTGTTCTAGTGAAACAAACAACCTACAATGCTTTTACTTCAGTTCAAAGGTTAGCTCTTCCCTTCATCTCTTGTACATATTGGTGATCTTCTTTTCCTGTTAAAAGAAACACAATCATAATCATAATCATAATCATACTTCTTTAGCCAAGTATGTTTTGCAACATACGAGGAATTTTATGTGCCATACAGTCACACCAATAAAAAGCAACAGAACACACAAAATACATGTTAACATAAACATCCACCACAATGACTCTTCTACATTCCTCACTGTGATGGAAGGTGAAAAAAATTAAATCTCTCCCTTCTTTGTCCTCCAGCGATCGGGGGCCTCTAACCTTCCGTTGACGGGACGATCTTACTCCCATAGCCGGCGGCGGGCCTCCTCGTCGGGGCGATCAATCTCCTGCATCGGGGGGAATCTCAGCTGCTCCGTGCTGGGCGATCTACCCCGGGTCGGGGCTAGTCGAACGTTGTGCGGCTTTTGGAGCTTCCCGACGTTGGTCTCAACCCGAGACTGCGAGCTCCTTGATGTTAAAGTCCGCAGGCCGCGGTTGGAGCGTTGATCCCAGGCAATGAATCCGCTCCGATGGTAAATCCACTCCCCGCAGTGGGGCTCAAATTCAGTCCGAGCAAGACCTTCAGCTCCACGATGTTAGGCCACAGAGCGACCGGAGATATGATTCGGAAAACAATCGCATCTCCGGCAAGGTAAAGGATTGAAAAAAATCCCCCCACCCCGCACCCACTCCCCACATAAACCAAACCAGAGAACATTAACACATTAAACACACTAAAAATAACAAAAAAAAACCGAAAAGGACAGACAAACTGTAGGCAAGGCTGCCATCGAAGCGCCACCCGGTGGTTATGGGTGGCGCTTCGATGGCATCCTCGTGAGCAACTGCCCAATAATAAAACGCTCCTCAATGTTGTCACCACATATTCTGTCATTAATTATGTTTTTGGTTAGTAGCTTAGATATCTCTACACTTAGACATTACTTTTGCAGAGACTGGTGCCAGCAAGATGAACGTTTGTCGGCACTGGGCCTGTACTCGCTGGAGTTTAGAAGAATGAGGGGGACTTCGTTGAAAAGTACAGAATAGTGAAAGGTTTGGAAAGAGTGCATGTGGAGAGGATGCTTCCACTAGTGGGAGAGTCTAGGACTGTTGGGCATAGCCTCAGAGTTAAAGGTCGTTCTTCTACGAAAGGGGATGAGGAGAAATTTATTTTGTCAGGGGGTGGTGAATCTGTGGAATTCTTTGCCTCAGATGGCTGTGGGGGTCAAAGCAATGGATATATTCAAAATAGATAGATTCTAGATTAGTACGGGTGTAAGAGGTAATGGGAGAAGGCAGGAGAATGGGGTTAGGTGGGAGAGATAGATCAGCCATGGTTGAGTAAACTTGATGAGCGAATAGCCTAATTCTGCTTCTATCACTTATGATCTTATAATCTTATGAGTACAAAATTTGCATGAATATCGGTTATTTAACTGCCCTGTGGATTTGCACACTGGCCACAGATGAAAAGCCTCTCCTCTGGAGATTGAAACACCTACTATTGGACAGACAAAAGCCTCTTTGAGATCTTCACTTCACCCTGACCAGTGTCAGTAATTTTAGTCAAGTCAAGTCAAGTCAGATTTATTTGTCACATGCACACAAAGTGCAGTGAAATGAACTTGCCAGCAGCGGTACAATAAAAAAAAGAACACACAATACGCAATAAACATTTTTAACACAAACATCCACCACAGCATTCATCACTGTGGTGGAAGGCACAAAGTTTGGTCAGTCCTCCTCCATTATCCCCCGTGGTCGGCACCACAACCCTCCGCAGTCGCTGCTGCGGGCGGCCTGATGTGCAGACAAGATAAGCCCCAAATCAGTGCTTCCCTACCGGAGACAGCGGCTTTAAGATGGTGTAGGCCACAGGCCGGCGGTCGAAGATCTAAAGTCTCCGCCGCGTCGCAGCCCGAAGCACCGCAGACCGCAGGGCCAGCGGTCGGAGCTCCTCTCCAGGGATCCCCGGTGAGGGATCCCGCTCCGGATGGTAAGTCCCCGCCACGCCCGCGGGTAGAAGTAGGCCGCTGGCTGGCGGCCGGAGCTCTTCTCCTCCGGGGTCCCCAACGAGGGATCCCAGGCTCCGGACGCCACACCAGCTGGAGGTCCGTGCTGCGCCCGCTGCTGAAGCCTCGGGCGCGTCTCCGGGAAAGGCCGCACCGATCCTCTGTGTTAGGCCGCGAGTGAGGCGACATGGAAAAAGTCGCCTCTCCGTGGAGGAGGCCACCAAAGCGGTTCCCCCCCCCTCTCACCACCCCCCACACAAGACACACCAAGAAACATTAAAACACACATTGGGACATATTTAAAAACAAAAAAAGTAGAAAATAACTAACACGCTGCTGGCAGGGCAGCCGGCTCTCAATGAACCGACATCAATGAACTCCATTCTGTGACTTGACCCAATTGTCAAATTGCTTATCAGTGGGGACAGCTTGAGGACAAAGGAGGGTATCTGTGCTTGGTCGGAGGATGTAGGTGCGGTGCTAAGTAAATACTTTGCATCTGTATTCACTGAGGAGAAGGACTTGGAGGACAGCAAGATCAGTTTAGAGAATACAAATATTCTAGGGTAGTTTGAGATTGAGAAGGTGGTGAGGCTCTTGTGGTTTACAACAACCATGCTCGATTTAGGGGTTCCAAACAAGTAGCTGATCCTGAAAGTAATTCTAAATGTTGATCAAGTGAAGGATTACATCAGACTTCCTGCTGCAGCCTATTCACTGCAAACCTTTTCAAAAATAGCAACATTTATATTTACAGGTGCATTAATTCACATAGGTGCATGAGTACACTTTTAATTGCCTATTAAAAGTATCAAAAACAAATGTAGAAACAAGGAACTGCTGATAGTGGTTTACAAGAAAAAGATACAATGAGTAACTCAGTGGGTAAAGCTGCATCTCTGAGAAGATGGACAGGGGACGTTTCGGGTCGAGACCTAAAACGCCACCTGTCCATGTTCTCCAGAGATGCTGCCTTACCTTCTGAGTTACTCCAGCACTTTGTGTCTTTAAAAAAAAAATCAAAGACAAAAAACAAAGTTCTCTGCTTTTGAACACTAAGTCATTCATGGCAACTGCTCAAATCAGGGAAAAGTAGCACAGATCCAGAATATACACGCCAGAATAGGTCACCTTCTTTCTATTTAACATCCCCCATCGAGATTGTCAACACCATCAACATCTTTAGGCAGAGGGTTGATTTTCCACAATTTGTTGTAACCAGGGGCTTAGTCCTTTACAGCAGGTATACTGAGAAATGAAGGACCTGTAGCTATGATCTCAGTAATGTTTTCTTACCATCCAAGGCCATCCCTTAGGGTTGAGAGTAAATTATTTCCATCCAGGTTTCGACTCTGGGTTCTGAGGTGGCCAATGAGGGAAGTCAAAGACTCTTTGATTAGAGGTCAGGGACAGGAGGGTTTAACTGCAAAAAAAGGAAAGTAGAAGGATTCCTATGGTAGTCCTTGGGGAGCTTCAACCCTTCAGCATTGTCTACCAGGTTTTCTCAGAGGATGGGGACTGCTGAAGAATGCTCAAGTTATCTATAGCACTATGGTGCAGGAGGCCCGTCATGCGAGGGGAGAAAAGAGTAAGCAATCATGGGATTCATCATTGTTCAGGGAACTAAAAGTGTAATCTGCAGCAAATAAGGAATTAAAAAGGAAGGGAGAGAGAAAATGGGGAATCACAGACCAGTTAGTCTAACATTGGTAGTGGGGAAAATGCTAGAGTCAGTTATTAAAGATGGGATAGCAGCACATTTGGAAAGTGGTGAATTCATTGGACAAAGTCAGCATGGATTTATGAAAGGTAAATCATGTCTGACGAATCTTATAGAATTTTTCGAGGATGTAACTAGTAGAGTGGATAAGGGAGAACCAGTGGATGTGTTATATCTGGACTTTCAGAAGGGTTTCGACAAGGTCCCACATAAGAGATTAGTATACAAACTTAAAGCACACGGTATTGGGGGTTCAGTATTGATGTGGATAGAGAACTGGCTGGCAGACAGGAAGCAAAGAGTAGGAGTAAACGGGTCCTTTTCAGAATGGCAGGCAGTGACTAGTGGGGTACCGCAAGGCTCAGTGCTGGGACCCCAGCTATTTACAATATATATTAATGATCTGGATGAGGGAATTGAATGCAACATCTCCAAGTTTGCAGATGACACAAAGCTGGAGGGCAGTGTTAGCTGTGAGGAGGATGCTAGGAGACTGCAAGGTGACTTGGATAGGTTGGGTGAGTGGGCAAATGCATGGCAGATGCAGTATAATGTGGATAAATGTGAGGTTATCCACTTTGGTGGCAAAAACAGGAAAGTAGACTATTATCTGAATGGTGGCCGATTAGGAAAAGGGGAGATGCAACGAGACCTGGGTGTCATGGTACACCAGTCATTGAAAGTAGGCATGCAGGTGCAGCAGGTAGTGAAGAAAGCGAATGGTATGTTAGCATTCATAGCAAAAGGATTTGAGTATAAGAGCAGGGAGGTTCTACTGCAGTTGTACAGGGTCTTGGTGAGACCACACCTGGAATATTGCGTACAGTTTTGGTCTCCTAATCTGAGGAAAGACATTCTTGCCATAGAGGGAGTACAGAGAAGGTTCACCAGACTGATTCCTGGGATGGCAGGACTTTCATATGAAGAAAGATTGGATAGACTCGGCTTCTACTCGCTAGAATTTAGAAGATTGAGGGGGGATCTTATAGAAACTTACAAAATTCTTAAGGGGTTGGACAGGCTAGATGCAGGAAGATTATTCCCGAGGAAGTCCAGAACAAGGGGTCACAGTTTAAGGATAAGGGGGATGTCTTTTAGGACCGAGATGAGAAAATCATTTTTTACACAGAGAGTGGTGAATCTGTGGAATTCTCTGCCACAGAAGGTAGTTGAGGCCAGTTCATTGGCTATATTTAAGAGGGAGTTAGATGTGGCCCTTGTGGCTAAAGGGATCAGGGGGTATGGAGAGAAGGCAGGTACAGGATACTGATTTGGATGATCAGCCATGATCATATTGAATGGCGGTGCAGGCTCGAAGGGCCGAATGGCCTACTCCTGCACCTATTTTCTGTGTTTCTATGTTTCTAAAAAGGGAGTCTCAAAGACTGTGTTTGCTTAATCAGTGCCAGGGCATCTCTGCTGAATTGGAAAATAACAGAGTGGGAATGTGAGGATCCAATTTGCAAGGTTCACAAAGGCACTAACAACACAAATAGGACCAGGAAGAAGTGTCGGAAGGAACTACAAATGCTGGTTTAAACCAAAGATAGACACAAAAGCTGGAGTAACTCAGCAGGACAAGCAGCATCTCTGGTCTGATGAAGGGTCTCAACCCGAAACGTCACTCATACCTTCCATCCAAAGATGCTGCTTGTCCCGCTAAGTTACTCCAGCATTTTGTGTAAAATCTTCGGACTAGGAAGAAGGTTCTGCCGAGGGATTATCACCAACCTGAGGCAAAGTGGCAAAGCAAACTACAAGGGTAATCATCTCCAATTTGTCCACGTGCAAATTGATAAGGTCAGAGAAATAAACAAGTAGATGAAAGATTGGTATGGACGAAATAGGTTCACAGATTCATTGGGCATTGCATCAGTCTTGAGACTGGTTTCATCTGAACCATGCAGGGCTGATGGCATTGACAAACCTCATAAATAAGATTGTAGAAAGATTTTAAACAAATTAGAGAAAGGAAGTGCCAGAATGATGGGAAGTTGAAAAAGTTGAAAAAAAAATGACAGATGTGTTAAAATGAAAATGAATGTATGAGAAGATTACCCTTTTACGAGCAATTAAATAAATTAAATTTATATTCTGAGTAGTTTAGAAGAATGAGGGGGGATGTGGATGAAACATCCTTGGGAATAACGGGACAGATGTTTCCATTAATGGGAGAATGAGGGGACAAATTTATAAGATTAGGGATCAGTGATTTAAAACCAAGGTGCTTGTGTAAGAAAGAACTGCAGATGCTGGTTCAAATCAAAGGTAGACACAAAATGCTGGAGTAACTCAGCGGGTGAGGCAGCATCTCTGGAGAGAAGGAATGGGCGACGTTTTGGGTCGAGACCCTTCTTCATACTGATCTTCACATTGCTTGCTTGGGATCTTCATCTGCAAAGGGTGGTCAATCTGGAAATCTCAACACCAGGAGGGTTCTGGAGGCTGGATTATTAGAGGCATTTAAAGAAGAAATGGATCTATTTTGAAGGATAATAATAATAATAATGAATTTTATTTACGGGCGCCTTATACCGAGGTCTCAAGGACACCTTACAGAGATTTATAGGAAACATATAATCAGAATTTAAAAAAATAAGTTATAAAGACCAATACACAAATCAGGGACAGAATTCCTTCCAAAAACACAAAAAATAAAATCAGAAGCACAATTTGAGGAGAGAGCAGCGGCAACGAAACCGCGCCAGCGTCCACTCTCCCCTCCGACCGCCATCTTGAACACAGACTAACAAATACAATTACAAACAATTACATACAAAAATCATCCCCCCACAGTGATTCCCACTGTGGGGGAAGGCACAATGTCCAGTCCCCAGCCCCAGTTCACCCAAAAAAGTCAGGCCAAATGAGGCCCCCGCTATTGCCTCTACGGAGGCCCGATGATCCTGGCCGTTCTCGCCGGGTGATGTAGCCCCGGCGTCGGGAGAGTCCTCCAGCAGCTGGGCCACCTGGAACGGCCGCATCCCTCACCGGAGGCCGCAAATACGGCTGGAACGGCAAATTTCCCGCAGGCGTCCGCAGCACCCGACAGGGCCGCGCCGATTTGGAGCTAAAGGCTCCCGATGTTGGAGTCGGCGCCGCCGCCCGCGGATGGTCGTTCCACAGTCCCGCAGCCCGGAGGTGTTGAGCTCGGCGGTCCAGCTCACCGGAGCTCCAGCGCGTCGGTCCAGCGCGACGACCCAGGCAAGGCATCGCCCGCTCCGCTGCGCAATAGCGCTCCAGCGCCATGCCGCCACCGAAGCTGAGGGTGCTGTGCGGCCCCCGTCGGGAAACGCCGCTCCACGCCGCTCCACACCCGCTGGTAGGCCGCGAGGACGGGTCGACTGGGCAGCCAGAGAGAAGGCTGCCTCACCGACCAGGTAGGGACCAGGAAGTGATTTCTCCTTGATCCCCCCCACATCAAAGGCAAATAAAGAAAAAACCGAGACTTAAAGAAAACTAAAAAAAACTTGGAAAAAAAGTACAATTAACGGACGGCTGCTGTATGGCAGCCGTTCCTCAAGATGGCTCCTAACTGTGGGCATTTGAGGGCTATGAGGAACTGACGGAGAAGTGGTGATGATGCCTGGGGAGATCAGCCATGATGATATTGAATGTGGGGCTGGCTTGAGAGTCCAAATGGCCCACCCCTACTCCCACTTTTCTATGCTCTTATGTTCTTCCACAGATGGGGCAGAAGATGCTCGATGGGACAAGCTGATGGGAGCTTGTGAAGCAATATATTCCCCCTGATCTTTATGTGGGACCTTTGTGTGCTTCTATTGCATGGCATTGACCTCTCTATATGACCCCAAATGTTTCTTCAGTTTGAGCAGTGAAGAGCTAAGCATTCTCAGACGTCAGAGGCAATGTCACATTTTCTCAAGGAGTCTTTAAGCACATCCTTTCTACCTGGTAATGATTCCTGGTGACAGAGTTCAGAGTACAATGTCGGCTACTGGAGTCTGGAGCCCAGCATTCCAACAATGAGTGCAACTCAGTGCAATTGAGTGCAACTCAGAATGTAATGCTGGGCATTGCTGGTGCAGGAGAAGACCCAGACATGGGCTTGCTCACCCACTGAATCTGGATTTTGCAGAGACTGCATGGTGGTATCTTCCCTGTGTCTTCAATCGCCTGTTTTAGGAAGTCGAGGCCTCATAACATATAGGAGGGCAGGATCACCATTGCCCTGCCGACCACCAGTTTTATGACCATCTGTCTTTTCTTCCCATGCACATTATGTACTTTGAAAATTCTCCAAAGATCATACACAAATTTTAATTTCTCCAAAAAATAATGAACTGTGCATCAACCAGCAAGGTAGCTGAAGCAGTTTTGACCCAAAATGTCAACCATTCCTCTGCCTCCACAAGTGCTGGCTGACCTGTTGAGTTCCTCCAGCAGTTGATTTGTGCTCTAGTACTTTTGTAATTTTCTTCCCTCGGTGATTCATAAAGCTGGAACTGGCCAATACATAGACTGCAAATAATGAAGCTAAATTACTGCACTGAGGTTATCTCCATATTTCTAAATTGTTCATAGATTACCGTTTATTTGGTTAGTGATTTTTCCAACTGTATTGCAAACCTAAGTATGGCATTGATACAAAAAATTGACAAAGACGTATACTCAACCTGACTGACATTAAAGCAAAAATACTACACAATGTACTAACAGTGAAACATAACTTTTGGCGTGCTGTGGAAACTTGTCTGAAGTTTCAAGTATTGCACTCCATTCCCAACCCTCCTGGGTCTCTGGTGCTGTGAGGCAGCAGCTCTAGCAGTGTGAAACCATGGCACATGTGAAATATACAGACTGGCAGTTCCAAAGAATAGAGTCTGTGTTTTAAAGAGGATCAATTCAAAACTTGCATATGGAAATTATGTCTTCAGTGAAGATAGACACAAAATACTAGAGTAACTCAGCAGATCAGGCAGCATCTTTGGTGAAAATGAATAGGTGACATTTCAGGGCAAGACACTTTTTCACTCTGAAGAAGGGTCTCGACCCTAAACGTCACCCATTCTTTCTCTCCAGAGATGCTGCCTGTCCCGTTGAGTTACTCCAGCTTTTTGTGTCTTTCTTTGGTTTAAACCAACATCTGCAGTTCCTTCCTACACATACCCGCAACTAAACATGGTTTGTTTCAACCTTACTAGAGCTTTTGAGTCTTACAACCAGGAGGGATGTGGTGCACCTTCGTCAACTGCTGTCAACAGAAATTCATCTCCATCTTCAACTTGCTCCACAATGGCATATAAGCTGTGACATTAACCAACAGCTCTGTATTAGACAAAATCACAATGTAGACCAGTATGAGACCAGGCAAACCAGTATCAAATCAATTGCCCTGACACTTTCTTAATGCTGCGCTTTACCTCCAACAAACACCCTGTAAAAGTGGAGC
>JAXLNO010004047.1:0-65320 GCA_038087875.1 Malacoraja senta | reverse complement strand
GTGACCAGGGAGAAGGTAGTTCTGCTCAAGGACAAAGGAGGGTAACAATGCTTGGAGTTGGAGGATGTAGGTGCGGTGCTAAATGATTACCTTGCAACTGTGCAAGATACCTTGCATCTCTGAGGAGAAGAACTTGGTGGGCAGCAAGATCACTTTTGAGAATACAAATATGCTAGGGCATTTTGAGTTTGAGAAGGAGATGGTGCTGAGGCACTTGAAGAGCATTAAGGTGGATAACTAGGGTGGTGCAGTGGCACAGTGGTATAGTTGCTGCCTCACAGTGCCATATTCAATCCTGACTACGGGTGCTGTCTGTGCGAAGTTTGTGCGTTCTTCCTGTGACTACATGGATTTTCTCCAGGTGCTCCAGTTTCGTCCCACATTCCAAAGATGTACAGGTTTGTGGTTAATTGGCTTCTGCAAATTGCCCTAGTCTGTAAGTTGCAAAAGTGGGATAACATGGAACTATTCTACAGTAGATCGAAGGTTGGCATGGAGTCAGTGGGCCGAAGGGTCTGTTTCTACACCGCATCTCTAAAGTAAAGTCCTCAGCACCCGATGGAATCTATCCTAGGTCATTGAGGGAGGCAAGAGAAGACATTGCGGGGGTCTTGACGACGATCTTTGTTTCTTCTCTAGCCACAGGCGAGGCCCCGTAGGACTGAAGAGTGACCAATGCTGTTCCTTTGTTTAAGAAGGGAAGTCGAGAGAATCGAGGGAACTATATGCCGGTCAGCCTCATATCAGTGGCAGGGAAACTATTGGAGAGAATTCTTCATGACAGGATTTGCTTCCATTTGGAAGATAATGGGTTAATTAGGGATAGCCAGCATGGCTTTGTATGTGGCAGGTTTTGTCTTACCAACTTGACTGAGTTTTTGAGGAGGTGACAAAGGAGATTGATGAAAGTAGGGCAGTGGATGTTATGTACACGGATTTTAGTAAGACTCTTTATGAGCTCCCTCAGGTAGGCCTGATCCAGAAGGTTAAGATGCATGAGAGTTACAGTGATTTGGTCGAATGAATTCAGAACAAGCCTATTCATTGAAGATAGAGGGTTGTGGTGGAAGGTAGATATTCTGGCTAGAGGTCTGTGACCAGTGAAGTTCTGTAGTGATCTGTGCTGGAACCTCTGTTGTTTGTGATGTATGTAAATTACCTCGATGCAAATGTAGATGGGTTGGTGTCTAAGTTTGCTGATGACACCAAAATGGAATGAGTTGCAGACAGTGAGGAAGGCTGTCAGAAGATACAGCAGGATGTAGAACAGCTGCAGAAATGGGCAAAGAAATGGCAGATGAAGTTTAATCCAAGCAAATGTGAGGTGTTGCACTTTGTAAGGTTGAATGTAAGGGAGGGAATACAGTTAATGGCAAGACCCTTAGCAGCATTGATGTGCACTGGGATTTTGGAGTCCAAGTTCATATGTCATTGAAGGTGGCAGTATAAGTATCTAGGCTGGTAAAGTGGGCACATGGTATGCTTGTCTTCAATGCTCGGGGCATTGAATATAAAAGTCAGGAAATCATGACGCAGTTCTGTAATATGATTGCCCCATTACAGGAAGGATGTAGTGGAGAGAGTGCAAATGATTAGATTAGCGTGGATTACAGGGTTTCAGCTACAAGCAGAAGTTGGATAAACTTGGATTGTTTTCTCTGGAACGATGAAGATTGAGGGGAGAAGATAGAAGTATAGAAAATTATTAGAAGCAAAGATAGGGTAGACAGTCAGAACCTTTTTCCCAGAGTGGAAATGTCGAACACTATGGGGCACAGTTATAAGGTGAGAGGTGACAAGATTAATGGAGATGTGCGGGGCAAGGTTTTTACACAGAGTGATGGGGGCCTGGAATTCATTGCCCGGGGTTGTGGTGGAGACAGATATGATAGTGGTGTTTAAGATGCTTTTAGATTGGCACATGGAAACCTAAAGAATAGAGGGATATGTATCATGTACAGGTAGATGAGATCAGTTTAACTTGGCAACATGTTTGAAGCAAACATTGTAGACCAAAGGACCTGTTCCTGTACTGTACTGTTCTGTGTTCTCTGTTCGATGTTCTATGATACAGCGATATGCATTCCTTCAATGCTCACTACTGGGTCATTTAACTGGAAAGCTATCCCTAAATCATTCCACTATTCTCCAATTCTCTCTCCCATTTTAAATCTTCCTGCAACACTTTGAAACTATTTTTTATTTGCCTTTCCTAACCCACACATTTATGCCTCATGAATCTGATAGAGTTTTTTGAAGATTTGATCATAAAGGTTGATGAGGGCAGAGCTGTAGACATTGTGTATGTGGATTTCCACAAAGTGATTCAACAAAGTTCCGCATGGTAGACTGCTCTGAAAGGTTAAATCGCATGGGATCTAAATTGGCTTCATGGAAGGAGCAGATGGTGACGATGGAAGGTTGTTTTTCAGCCTGGATGCCTGTGACTAGTGGTGTGCCTCAGGGTTCGGTGCTAGGCCCATTGTTGTTTATCATTTAAATCAATGATTTGGATGAGAATTTATATAGCATGATTAGCAAGTTTGCAGATGACACTAAAGTGGGTGGTATTGTAGAGAGTGAAGATGGTTGTCAAAAATTGCAGCAGGATCTTGATCGGTTGGGCAGGTGGGCGGAGGAATGGTTGATGGAATTTAATACAGAGAAATGTGAGGTGTTGCAATTTGGGAAGTCTAACATGGGCAGGACCTAAACAGTGAATGGTAGGGCTCTGGGGAGTGTTGTAGAGCAGAGGGATCTAGGAGTGCTGATACATAATTCCTTGAAAGTGATGTCACAGATAGATTGGGTGGTTGAAAATGCTTTGGCCTTCATCAGTCAGAGTGTTGAGTATGGATGTTGTGAGGTCATATTGCAGTTGTATAAGACATTGCTGAGGCCACCTTTAGAGTGTTGTGTTCAGTTTTGGTCACCATGTTATAGGAAAGATGTTGTCAAGCTGGAAAGGGTGCACAGAAGATTTACAAGGATATTGAGTCTGAAGAAGGGTTTCGGCCCGAAATGTTGCCTATTTCCTTCGCTCCATAGATGCTGATGCACACGCTGAGTTTCTCCAGCACTTTTGTCTACTTACAAGGATATTGCTGGGACTCGAAGGCCTGAGCTATAGGGAGAGATTGAGCAGGATAGGACTCTATTCCTTGGAGTGCAGGAGGATGAGGGGTGATCTTACAAAGTCATGAGAGGAATAGATCAGGTAAATACGCAGTCTTTTGCCCAGATTAAGGAAATCAAGGACCAGAGGACATTGGTTTAAGTTGAAGGGGGAAAGATTTCATAGGAACCTGAGGGGTAACTTTTTTACACAAACTGCGGTGAGTGTATGGAATGAGCTGCCAGAGGAGGTAATTGAGGCAGGTACAATCGTAATATTTAAGAAATATTTGGACAGGTACATGGATAGGATACGTTTAGAAGGATATGGGCCAATCATATTGCCTAGTGGGCAGGTGGGACTAGTGTAGTGGGCATTTTGGTTGGTGTGGGCAAGTTGAGTCAAAGGGCCTCTTTCCACGCTGTATGACTGTCTCTAAGAATCTATATTATTGCATCCAGTATCCTTTGATCTTTTTTGTGCTCTTTTTGTATGTTTCGGGCCATTCTTAACATGCAAGATACCATATAACCCCATGAATTCTGTTTGCATACAGTGTCACTGCACATAATACCCCAAGGAATACTCCCTCCCCATTGTTGACATTGTACATATTTTGAAATATTAACATCATTTCTTAAACACTTAACAATTACCACTGTTTGCATGCATTGCCATTTTTTTACTTAGTGAAAGCTATTACAAGTAAAAAATTCATGGACACATTTGCATACTGCCAAGCACTCACAGAAAATATTACTAAACACAAAGGTCAAAATAAAGTTACAGCCACTTTTCTAGATTCAAGCATTTTTTTTGCATTTACCACTTGAAAAGCGCAGAGAAAGAGAAGTATGGTAGGAGAACTCACACACCAATGACCATGTGTATTTATAGATCACCTTTGAAGTGGAAAGACATCCCAAGAAATTTCACACGAAAGATTAACAATAAGATATTGAGACCCAGACAAGAACAAGATATAAGATGCAGGAGGTGAGCCCTAGATGATAAAGGGAATTCTGCCAATGATGGGGCAAATGATTTTGAAGATTCACGGAAGAGCAGACTAAGAAGAATGCAGAGTTCTCAGATGACAGTAGGGCTGGAAGGGTTTGCAGATTCAGAAAGTGGCAAGGTTATTGAGAGGTAAGAATATGAGTGTGATAATTTTAATATCTTGACACTGGAAAAGAGCCCATTGTAGATTAGAAAGCACAGCGGTGATGGGTGGAAGGAGAATGGTTTGCAGTAGGAATAGGCAAAATAATTTGCAGCTGCTGAGGATCATGGATGGGAGAAATTGAAGGACAGGCCAGGAAAATATGGGAATAGTTGAGTGAGGATGTCAGTGAAAGAGCCCATTTCTTGTTTCACCTCCCACACCTCTGGACCTTCTATCTTTGCTCGGGGTAAAATAACTGACTGTTATCAAACTGCCCTGTTCTGGATATTATCATTATCATTAATGATAAAAAGGCACATCCTTGTGAGCAGATCTTACAAACCAAAGTTTTACTTTTAAGTTTTGTTATCAACCAAAGTCTTGGCCCCGTAGCAGAAGCGTCCACGTCGCGGGGCTGGAAACTGGAAGTATCCTGAGCTAATTCTGCTACCACCATCATCTATGTCTGTGGATTGTGTTTACATGCCTATTATGGGGTTGCAAGTAAATATTTCATTGTTCAGTTGTCAGTATAAATGACAATTAAGCACTTATGATTTTTGAGTAACCTCTGAGGCAGAGAATTCCACAGACTCACAACTCTCTGTGTGAAAAAGTGTTTCCTCTTCTCCATTCTAAATGGCTTACCCCTTATTCTTAAACTGTGGCCCCTAGTTCTGGACTCCCCCAACATCTGAAACATGTTTCCTGCCTCTAGCATGTCCAAACCCTTAATAATCTTATATGTTTCAATAAGATTCCCTCTCATCCTTCTAAACTCCAGAGTATACAAACCCAGCCGCTCCATTCTCTCAGCATGTGACAGTCCCGCCATCCCGGGAATTAGCCTTGTAAACCTACGTTGCACTCCCTCAATAGCAAGAATGTCCTTCCTCAAATTAGGGGACCAAAACTGCACACAATACTTCACGTGTGGTCTCACTAGGGCCATATGCAACTGTAGAAGGACCTATTTGCTCCTATACAAGATTCAAGATTCAAGAGAGTTTATTGTCATGTGTCCCAGATAGGACAATGAAATTCTTGCATTCAGCACAACCAAATATTGTAGGCATAAATAAATACAGAACAGATCAGTGTGTCCGTATACCATTGAATATATATATATATATATACACACATAAATAAGCAGATAAAGTGCAATAGGCTATTAAAGTTCAGATTTTTGTTTGTTGAGTTTAATAGTCTGATGACTGTGGGGAAGAGCTGTTCCTGAACCTGGATTTTGTAGATTTCAGGCTCCAGTACCTTCTACCTGAAGGCAGCAGAGAGATGAGTGTGTGGCCAGGATGGTGTGGGT
This sequence comes from Malacoraja senta, assembly GCA_038087875.1. Classification (NCBI taxonomy): domain Eukaryota; kingdom Metazoa; phylum Chordata; class Chondrichthyes; order Rajiformes; family Rajidae; genus Malacoraja; species Malacoraja senta. Next base: position 59,719 of record JAXLNO010004047.1, on the reverse strand, counting down.
TCTTGATGATACTGCCAGCCTTTTTGAGGCAGCGACTGCGATAGATCCCCTCGATGGTAGGGAGGTCAGAGCCGATGATGGACTGGGCAGTGTTTACAACTTTTTGCAGTCTTTTCAGCTCCTAGGCGCTCAAGTTGCCGAACCAAGCCACGATGCAACCGGTCAGCATGCTCTCTACTGTGCACCTGTAGAAGTTCGAGAGTCCTCCTTGACAAACCGACTCTCCGTAATCTTCTCAGGAAGTAGACGCGCTGATGTGCTTTCTTTATAATTGCATCTCCATCAGTGATACTGGATGATGGAGTTCGCATTATGGCCGGCTACGCAGTCATGAGTATAGAGTGAGTACAGCAGGGGGCTGAGCACGCAGCCTTGAGGTGCTCCCGTGCTGATTATTATCGAGTCTGACACATTTCCACCAATATGAACAGACTGTGGTCTGTGAATGAGGAAGTCGAGGATCCAATTGCAGAGGGATGCGCAGAGACCCAGTTCTGAGAGCTTGGTAACCAACTTGTTGGGGATGATTGTATTAAATGCCGAGCTGTAGTCAATGAATAACAGCCTGACATATGCGTTTTTGTTGTCCAAGTGGTCCAGAGCGGAGTGGTGAGCCAGCGAGATCGTATCCACCATTGATCTTTTGTGGCGGTAAGCGAACTGCAGTGGGTCCAGGGTTTTGTCGAGGTATGAGTTGATTTGCGCCATGATCAGCCTCTCACAGCACTTCATCACCACAGACATTAGTGCCACTGGTCGATGGTCATTGAGGCACGTAACCTTACTCTTCTTGGGCACCGGTATTATTGATGCCCTTTTAAAGCAGGTGGGAACCTCAGACCTCAGAAGTGAGAGTTGAAAATGTCCGTAAAAACTCCAGCCAGTTGGTCCGCACAGGTTTTTAGAACACGACAGGGTATACCTTCAGGTCCATGCGCTTTCCGAGGGTTCACACCTCTGAAGGATTTGCTGACATCGACCTCTGACTGTGACCGAAATACCATCACGGCGAATGGGGGCTCGGGAAGGCACATCGGTGTTCTCCCTGTCAAAGCGTGCGTAAAACGCATTGAGCTCGTCAGGGAGTGATGCTTCGCTGACATTTGTGCTGCCTCCTGATTTCGCCTTGTAGGAGGTGATTGCATTCAGGCCCTCCCACAGCTGCCGAACATCTGTCTCATCCTCCAGCTTGGAGCAGAAGTCCCTTTTGGCCTTTTTGATGGCCTTACCAAGGTCATACCTGGACTTCTTGTAGACCTCTGTATCTTCAGACATGAATGCCCAGTGTCTGGTCTTCAGAAGAGTGTGGATCTCACAGTTCATCCAAGGCTTCTGATTGGGAAACACTCAGAAGGGTTTTGTTGGAATGCAGTCCTCCACACATTTCTTTATGAAGTCTGTAACGACTGTGGCGTATTCGTTCAGGTGCGTTGCCGAGTCCCTGAACTTTGCCCAGTCTACAGACTCCAAACAGTCCTGGAGTTGTTCCTCAGCCCCCCCCCCCCCCCCCCCCCCGACCAGCTCTGTACAGTCTTCAACTCTGGGGGTGCGCTCTTCAATTGCTGCCTGTAGGCAGGAAGAAGCAGCACCTTGGTATGATCAGATTTACCGAAGTGAGGTCGAGGGATAGAGTGATAGGCATCCTTGATGGTCGTGTAGCAGTGGTCGAGGATGTTTGGTCCTCTGGTGCAGCAGGAGACATGTTGCTGGAAGTTAGGGAGTGATTTCTTAAGGTTGGCTTTGTTAAAATCCCTGACTATGGTGGTAAATGCCTCGGGGTAATCCGTCTGGTGCTTATTGACCACAGCATGCCAGATGGACATCAGCCTGGGGTGAGATGTAGACCACGGTCAGGATGATGGAGGTGAATTTCCTTGGTAGGTAGAAGGGACGGCACTTCACAGCCAGGTGTTCCAGGTGTGGAGAGCAGGAGGTGGACAGGACTGCCACCGTCTGAGCATCACGCAGAGTTGACCATGAGTTGACCCCCTCCTCTCTCTTTCCCAGATGCCAGTGTACGGTCCATGCGATGGATGGAGAAACCATCAGGCTGGACTGCTGAGTCTGGGGAGCTGGGGGTGAGCCATGTCTCTGTGAAACAGAACACAGAGCATTCCCTCAGCTCCCTTTGATAGCCTTGCTCTTAAGCCCTCCACTTTATTTTCAAGGGACTGTACATTGGCCAGAAGGATGTTAGGGAGATGGGGCCGAAGTTCCCCTGCACTTCAGTCTGACCTGATGTCCTGCCCGTCGGCCATGTTTCCGGACACAATGGAGGCCTCCCCGTTGTTTCCAGGTACTGTGCTTACTGTACCTGCTCTTTCTGCGAACCTGCGCTGGAACGGGGATTTCTTCACAGCAGCTCCAGCTCCGTTACGAACAGGGGTTCTCTCGCAGACGTCAGCTCCAGCCGTTGCTCCTGGGAGGTCCTGCCCGTCAGCTCCGGAGGTCATCCTGTAGTTTCCAGGTACAGTACCTGCGATCCTCCGTCGGGTCGGGTGTTGTCCAGTGAGCAAGGGAACGTTTCCAGCAGCTGCGGGAGATCACGATATCGCTAGTGCATTCAAGTGCACAAGCAGCTTGTCCGATACTGCACCGACTTCTGCCGTTTTCCTGATCCAGGTGAGTTGATTGAAGCTGTAAATAATCCTTTTCTGTTGGGCTGCTTTGCAAATGTCGCCACTGCCTGTTGTACCTGCATGCTTACTTTCATTGACTGATGAACAAGGACCCCCAGATCCCGTTGTACTTCCCCTTTTCCCTTGACACCATTTAGATAATAGTCTACTTTCCTGTTTTTTCTACCAAAGTGGATAACCTCACATTTATCCACATTAAACTGCATCTGCCATGCATCTGCCCAACATGCTCCGAACTTGTAAGACTTGGATTTCTGAGCCTAATTCACTCTAGTTTAGTTGAGGTCACCTTTGCCATTTCAATATTTCTCATCAGCTTAGTTCTGAATTTCTTTATCTCCAAACTGGGCAGATTGGATGATTCACATTCCACCCATACAATTGCAAACTCACTTTTCACACGGGAGTTTTTAGGTGCAAGATCAGTCAAAAGTTTTAAATATTAAAAGCATTTGAATTGTTAACGAATTAACTGGTGTGCATAGTAATAACTAATAAATGATTTTGCAGAATTATCTTTAGATTATTTGAAATTAAGCTATTTGTAGCTGGTGGATTGTAAACTCCAGTTGATTTTTTTTTAAATGATATATTCACTGTTTTCCACTTGAGCAAATCAAGAAATAATAATTTCACTAGATGTAGGTCCCACGTGATAGGCCAGACTGGAAGATTAGAACACATGAAATCCAGGATGAGCTAATCAAATAGACACAAAATGAGTTTGGTGGTAAGAAATCGATGGTGATTGTTTATCAGATTGTGACCAGTGATGTGCTGGAGGGATTGGTGTTGGGTCCCCTGTTGTTTGTCATGTGTATATTGGAATAGAATATAAATGGCATGGTTAGTGACTTTGCAGATTATCCCAAAATTGGTGTCACAGTGGACAGTGAAGAAGGCGACAATAAGATATTCAACAATTAAAAAAGTGGGCAAAGGAATGGCAGAAAGAATTTAACGCGCACAAGTGTGAATTGATGTATGTTAGGAAGCTAAACCAGGCCAAGACATACACTGGGAAAGGCAGGGCCCTGGTGAGTATTGTTGAACAGAGAGTGTGGGGGATGCTACTACTCAGTTCCCTGAAAGTGACAACACAAGTAGAAAGGGCAGTGAAAATGTTTGGCACGCTTGCCTTCATTAGTCGTGGCACTGAGCACAAGAGTCGGGATGTCATGTTGCAGTTGTATAAAACATTGTTTACACTTCAATTGCTAGTATTGTGTGCAGTTCTGGTCGCCTTATTATTGGAAGGATGTGATTAAGCTAGAGAGGAATTAGAAACAATTCACAAGGATGTTGCCAAGGCCAGGGACTTGAGTTATGTGGAGAGGCAAGAGAGGCTGGCACTGTTTTTATTAAAGTGAAAGAGGCTGAGAAGTGACATTATAGAGGTATATACAATCACCAAGGGTATGGATAAAGTGAATGGTCACAGTTTTTTGCTCAGGATAGGGGAGCCTAAAAGTAGAGGGCATATGTTTAAGGGAAGAGGGGAAGGATTAAAAGGGGATCTATGGGGCAGATTTTTCACATAGAGGGTGGGGGGCATATGTATCAGGCTGCCAGAGGAAGTGGTAGAGGCAGGTACAGTAACAACGTTTAAAACACATTTGGATCGATATATTAATAGGAAAGGTTGAGAGTAATGTGGGTCAATTGCAGGCAAATTGGATTAGCTTAAGTAGGCATCTTAGTTGGTATTGATGAGTTAAGCCACAAGGCTGTTTCCATGCTGTATAATCCCATGAATCTATGAATAAGCTCAAGGAAGAGAAAAGGGAAAAGGTTGACAAAATGTTATGTTTTAGACGAGAAGACTATTGGGCCTTGGACTATTGGGCCTTGGACTATTGGGCCAAGGAGACTCCTGCGGTGATGTCCAGGGATCAGTAATTGTCAGCATCATTGTTCACGCCTGTGGAACATTTACCTCTTCATTCCCATTGTCTTCAATTTTATTTCAATATTTGGTGATGCACACCCATATACTGCCTTGATCTCAGACTCTCATCTCACTGCTGCAATTCAGCTCAAACACCGACACTAAACTAAGCAACAATACGAAGGACTCTGGAGAGCAATATTGCTTGTGCAGTAAATGGCTGGATTAGATTTGCTTAGCCTTTTGTGATTGGTCTATTCTCATGTTCCATATATTTGAGTGCATTTTAAGTGCTATAGTCCAGAGTTAGTGCATTAGCCACTGATCACTGCCTCCCGGTGCTTTCTGATTTTGAAACAAAAAAGAGTTAAGTAGAAGTCGATGAAATCCTATTCGTTTTCCCGATCTACAGTCAAACTTGGAGAGTTAGCAGGTATGTACATCTGTGTGTTTTTATAAAAGGCCTGAAATGAACGACTTTCTTTAAATTGACAGATTGTGATAATAATGAGATCTATCTGAATCTAGTGGTGACATAAACTATTATTCATTTATGTGTGATTTTTTGCCTGGCAGGGCTTACTTTGTTGAGTGTAATGGAAAAAGCATTGTAACTTCTTAATAATAATCTCGATCGGTGTATCATTGCTTTATAAGTCGGGAGTGGACGACAGATGGCGCAATGGGCTAAGTGTTTGGCTGGCAACCGGAAGGTAGCCGGTTCGAATCCTGCTTGGAGTGCATACTGTCGTTGTGTCCTTGGGCAAGACACTTCACCCACCTTTGCCTGCGTGTGAATGTGTGAGAATGTGTGTGAATGTGTGTGAGTGATTGGTGGTGGTCGGAGGGGCCGTAGGTGCAGATTAGCAGCCACGCTTCCGTCAGTCTGCCCCAGGGCAGCTGTGGCTACAGAAGTAGCTCACCACCACCGAGTGTGACTGAGGAGTGAATGAATAATGCGATGTAAAGCGCCTTGAGTATTAGAAAGGCGCTATATAAATCCCATCCATTATTATTATTATTATTATAATGAAACGTCATGATCACTTTCCTTTATTCTATTATCAAGCTCTTCAAGAACAAGGTTTTCATTCCGTTTACAAACATGTTTGGGTGCCTGATGTGTGCTGCAATCGTCCATTACCTCAGAGTTACTTGTGACAGGTTCTTGCCTAATTTTATTCTGTGGCGTTAAGATGAATTTGTTAGATATTTGGTGAATGTGGGTCTCCCTGTGCCTGACTTTAGAAGAGCATGGATGAAACCGGAAGACAGCCTGAAAGCCTCGGCGAAAGTTCTTGTTGAAATAACCGTAAATGATGGGGTTGATGCTGCTGTTGCAGAAGGCCAACCAATGGGCAAAGGGGTAGACGTAGAAATTGATCACCCTCAGTTTATTGTGCGAGAGGCTGGCGTAGTCAGATAACATCATCAGAGTCCAAAGCGGCAACCATGACAAGGTGAACACCAGAGCAACAATGCCCAACATCTTGATGACTCGTCGCTTCCTTTTAGTCACAGCATTGCGATTTTCTTGCTGAGTCACTTCACTAACGGGCATGCTAGTTTTAAGGAGGGTCAGCCCCATCCTTGTGTACATAATTACTATAAGGGATAAAGGAGCTAAGTAAATGTTGGAAAATAAAACCGTTGTATAAATCTTTCTCATTTCTAGACTTGGCCATGCCTCATAACATTGATAGCAAGGGTATGTATTCTTGCTGCTTTGGATGATCTTGACACTGTCAGGCAGCTTGGCCACCTGCAGCATGATTGCAGAAGGACACATTATTGAAACAGCGAGAACCCATATCACAGAGATGATGATGGCTGCAACAGTCATGTTCAGTTTCTGTTTGAAAGGGTAAACAATGCATCTGAACCTGCAAAAGAATTATACAAACAAAATATTTGTTTAATTAAAAAAAAGACTTCTACAGTGCATGCACTTATAGTAAATAGTTTTACAGTAATATGGAATATATGGTCATGGCAAAGCATCTTCTTATGCAGATTGCTGGATCTCAGGAAAGATGAGGCACCCTCACACAATGCTGCATATGAAGGGGAGACTTTACTGTCGTGGAACACTATTGACTGATGTTTGATTTGTGCAGATCAGAACACTTGAATATTAGAAATGGCAGGAGCAGGTCCTCTAGCCTTCGATCATCTCCACCATTCATCAAGATCATGGCTGATCTTCTACCCCAATGCAAAGTTTGTGTTTTGTTCAAGATTCCAGCAGGTGTGGTTTCTTGTGTTTCCACTGCTTTCATTGTCCCCAGTTCTGGGGAAAACATGTGTTTGGTTTCAATCCATAAATCTGCTGAAACTCTGCTGAAGACGTCTGAATCAGCATGGCTGCAACTATTTTACCTCTTACTGGTTATTGACGTAACACTAAATCAACTGATACCTTGTCTTCCATTGCAAAACCACCACACGATTCCTGAATTAATATCAAAATATCTCTCGGTGCTCAAAATCACCACAAACCATCAGCAGTGACCTAATTCCTCTCATGCTATCACTGATTCAGGTGATTCTTTTGGAAAAACCTACTACCTTGATGGCAAAACCTCCATTTCCATTGGTCCCATCCTTAAGAAGATTCACACTATAAAATCCATTATGGATCATTGCAAATTGTGAAGACTTTAGCATTTATTGCACATACACGTTCTCAATAGTTGATAGAAGATCATCCTACTGTTTACAGCACTCTGTCTTTTGAATCTGAGCAGGTGCAAAATAGCCATTCTTCTTGGAAGTGACAATCAGTGAACCAATTCATGAAGCTATGGTTGTTGCAGGAGCATTAATATCCTGCCTGATCAGAACATCCAGGACTTCTTGCAGTTTTTCTTTAAATGATGTAAGACATTGTGGAAGATTCTACCACCTTCTCAAGTCCAATTTGATAATCACTCTCAATTACCTAGTCCATTTAATAAACTAAAATATTTCAGCATTTAACATTTCTTTGTTTTTATCCTAAAGTAATTAATTCTATTAATTGTTAATTGCATAAATGGTACTCAATAAGTTAATAAATCCATGCTCCCACAGTTCTTTTCACTTGCCCATGAAATCATGCTCTTTTTTTTAGAATAGAATAGAATAGAATAGAAACTTTATTTGCCACACGACCAGGGTTGGTGGTAATTGGGTTCGGTACATGATGGTACACTGCTTTAGCACATTAACACTAACAACAATAATAATAAAGCACATCACAAATCACAAAACTCACCAACAATACATAGTGCAAAAGAACAGACAAAAACCATAGACAAGACACTGTATACATCAAAATCAAAAAGTTATTGGAGGGAATTAAGTGTTCTTATTGCTGAGGGGAAGAAACTGTTTTTAAAACGGGTGGATTTTGTAGCAAGTGACCTAAGGCGCCTCCCTGAAGGGAGAGACTGGAAAAGGTGGTTTGCTGGATGGGAGGGGTCCGAGATGATCTTTGTTGCCCGTTTTGAGGTACGTTGGAGGTAAATGGAATGGATTGAGGGGAGGGGAGAGTTGATGATCCTAGAGGCCTTGGAGACAATGCGCTGTATTCTGTGTAGTGAGTGACTGTCAGTGTTTCCGTACCAGACTGTGATTGAGGAGGTGATGATGCTTTCAATGATGGATTGATAGAAGCGTACCAGGAGGTGTTTGTGGACTCTGAACTTCTTGAGCTGTCTGAGGAAGTATAGGCGTTGTTGTCCTTTTTTAATGATGTGGTCAGCATTGATGTGCCATTTTAGATTATTGCAGATATAGGTGCCCAGAAACTTAAATAAGTTCGTGGAGGTTATGGGATGGGAGTTGACATGGACCGCGGGTTTGAGGTTTTGTTTGCGTCTGAAATCTATGATGGTTTCTAAGGTTTTTGAGGTGTTAAGCTGGAGGTTGTTTTCTGCGCACCATTTGACTGCGCTGTCCACTGTTTGATGGTATTGTGATTCATTGTTGTCTGAGATGAGGCCAATTATTGTCGTGTCGTCTGCATATTTGAAAATTTTAACTGAGCTGCATTGGGATGTGAGGTTGTTGGTGTAAAGTGAGAAGAGCTGAGGTGACAGAACGCACCCTTGAGGTGCTCCTGTATTGATAGTCAGAGGGCTGGAGAGTTTTTCACCCACCTTGACTCTTTGTTGTCTGTTTGTAAGAAAATGTAAAATCCAATGGCACATGGCTAGGTGAATGCCCATGTCCAACAGTTTATTGTAGAGTTTAATTGGGTGTATAGTATTAAAGGCCGAGCTAAAATCTATAAACAGGATGCGTGCATAAGTGTTTGGTGATTCCAAATGATGTAGGGAGTAGTGAAGAGCTAGGTTGATAGCATCCTCCACAGACCGGTTGGCGCTGTATGCAAATTGAAAAGGGTCCATGATGGGGACAGTGTATGTTTTCAGATGGGTGAGGACTATGTGCTCAAAGGCCTTCATGGCAACTGATGTTAGTGCAACAGGTCTAAAATCGTTCAGACAGCTCACCTTGGAGGACTTGGGCACAGGGATGATAATGGATGCTTTAAAACACTGCGGGACTCTACATTGGCTGAGGGAAGTGTTAAAGATGGAGGTGAACACAGGAGCCAGCTGAGCTGCACAGTGGTTAAGAGCAGCGGGGCTGAGGTCGTCTGGCCCTGCCGCTTTTCTTTTATTAAGATTTTTGAAGGCCGCCCTCACCACCTCCTCAGAGATGGTGAATGGTGCTGAGTTAGGTGGGGGGGGAGGCATGGATGGCGGGGTGACATTATCAAAGCGTGCATAAAAAGTGTTCAATTTTTCCGGTAAGTCCGGATCCTCATCTGAGATGGGAACAGGACGTTTTTTGTAGTCCGTCATCTTCTGTAGATTTTTCCAGACTTCTCTTGAATTCTGAGTTTTAAATTGAGATTTTAGTCACACCAATGGACTAGGGTGCAGATATTTTTTCCAATGGGACTGTGGTGTTACAATCTATGATTGCAGGCTTTCAACCTTCTAGTTGCTTTATGGATGTGAATGTTGCATTATTATATTAAATGGTGAACCCATTTTATTTTATTTAAAATCTCAAATCGTCATCATACCCCAGATCTCATGGGTTATAAAGACTACATTCTGGTTTGTTGTTTGTTGTTTTTTACTTTAGTGAAATGTCAATGTGTAGTAGATAAGAGGTGCTGTTCCTCCAATTTCGTTGTGCCTCACTATTTCGCTTAAGCAGCCTACAACCTAGTAGTATGAATATTGATGTATCTAACTTCGAGTTACTCTTGCATTCCTTCTCTCTTCACCCCTCCCCCACCATAGCTCTCCTAGTTTCACTCTCCTTCTGATTAATTTTACTAATTGCATGCCTCCTTGTCACCTTCCCCACAACTAACAATGAACGATTCTACATTTCCTTATCATCATCTGCTTTGATCTGTCGTTTTCATACCTTACCCTTCTATATCTCTGGACTCCCTCTCCCCTGACTCTCAATCTGAAAAAGGGTCTTGGGTCAAAACATCACCCATTGCTGCTCTCCAGAAATGCTGCCTGTCCCGCTGAGTTACTCCAGCATTTTGTGTTTATCTTCTGTGTATAATCAGCATCTGCCGTTCCTACCTACACATTCCTTCATATTGTTATCAACTTCCACAATAAATGTGATAACAGGTGGCTTCAATAGCTGGACGCAATGCCATACCTAAAATCTTTACAAGGGAGTCAAAAAGGGTGCAATATAATGGGCCTGTCCAACTTACGCGATTTTTTCGGCGACTTGCCGGCACCCGTCATAGTTGCAGCAGGTCGCCGAAGATTTTCAACATGTTGAAAATTCAGCGGCAACCAGAAAGATGCTACAACTCTCTGGGCGACTGAGGAGACTACTCACGACCATACAGGCGACACCCCTGGCGATATGTCGCGGGGTGAAGCCTGTATGGTCGTGAGTAGTCGCCCAAAGAGTCGTACCTTGTTCTGGTCGCCGCTGGATTTTCAACATGTTGAAAATTTTCGGCGACCTGCTGCAACTATGACGGGTGCCGTCAAGTCGCCGAAAAAATTGCGTTAGTGGGACAGGCCCATTATGCTCTGCTTACAACGTTGGCATCAACAATGAAGCTCATTATAGAAGGAGATTCAAGAAGTAAGTGAGGCAATACTGCCTTTTCAAAAGCCATTAAATTTTGCAAAGATGTGAATGTTTTAGGGTTGCTATGTGGGTTTGATGCCATTAGACAGATTGGCTAAGATTGGTGTCCGGGATGGATAAATGATTTTTACCAAAATCAGACCCGTTACTTGGTCAATTTCCAAGATGCATTGCTCAAATTGGTTTTACATTGCCAGTTTATGGGCTTTTGTAACTGCCTTATTGAGATGGATGTATTACACAGAACATGATGATTTGGATTCACCAGAAAGCTCATAAATATCACTTATTCAAGCTTTCTAAAATTGCTGTCTTCCACGTGAAGTGCTTTAATTTGGGCATAGATCATAGCAACAACGCAAGTTTACTACTGTTAAATTTAAAGACGTATACACTTTAAATGGGAAGGAATGCAAATAGAAATAACAATATTGGAACGTTCTGATCATATCAGGTTATGGGGAGAGTAAGAAAACATTTGCCCACTCCCAAGCTCACGTCTCATAGCACCCTGCTGTTATGTTTTATTCCCCAAGCTGCACATTTGTGGGCAGTCAAACCTTCACAGAAATAAAGGAACATGACCCACAGTGTCCTAAGAAGCAAATTCTGTTTGAAGGCTTGATTGGCATCTGTGATTGACATAAGAATAACCATTAAACAAATAAATAAATGCAGGAGTCGTCTGGAATTTGGTAAATCTTCAGCCTTGATTTCATTTTCAAGCATTGTTTTCATATCCCTTAATCCACTTAGAGCCAGGACTTACCAGCGCGAGGCTGGCCAACTTCGGGGCTGCGGTGGCGTTCCGGCGGTGGCGGTGGCGTTCCGGCGGTGGCGACCGAGGACACTGGTGGCGACCTGAATCCGGAGGCTCGGCCGCAGCTGGCCCAGTGGACGACATCTTCAGGAGCGCGAGGCTGGCCGGCTTCGGGGCTGCGGTGGCGTTCCGGCGGTGGCGACCGAGGACACTGGTGGCGACCTGAATCCGGAGGCTCGGCCGCGGGCACGGTGGACGACATCGTCGGGAGCGCGCAGGTCACAGGTTTGTGACCTGTTTTTCTGGGGCTCCCGCAACTACAGCTGCGTCCGCTGGACTGGAGGGCGGCAGCTTCGGCAGCTTCGACCACCCCGGGCCGCGGAGTTTGAACCGGCCCGTCGCGGAGCACGGATTCGGCCGCTGGATTGGCTTACCGTCGCCCGGCGGGGCCACAGCATCAGAAGCCTGGATCGCCTCAGCGCAGAGGGAGAAGAAAGCGGGAAGAGACAGAGACTTTAAGACTTTTGCCTTCATCACAGAGAGGAGGTACCTGGTGAACTCACTGTGGTGGATGTTAATTTGTGTTTATTGTGTGTTTTGTCATTTATTGTTATATGTATGACTGCAGGCAACGAAATTTCGTTCAGACCGAAAGGTCTGAATGACAAATAAAGGAATCTCTCTAATCTCTCTAATCTCTCACTTGAATTCCAGAAATCCCTCAATCTCTTTTGAATGAGTTTATTGAATGAGATCCCAAGGCCTTCTGGGATGGAGAATTTCAAAGCTTCACCACTCTCAGTGAAGAATGTTTTCCTTTTCAGAGTCTTAAACAGCCTACGTTAATTTTCAGGATCTGGTCTGGCATTTATTCCACATTTCATATTGTCCCACAAGGAGATGGTTTGGTTTAGTTTAGTTTAGAGATGCAGCGCAGAAACAGGCTCTTTGGCTCACCAAGTCCGCACCGACCAGCGATCCCCGTACACTAGCACTGTCCTATATAGTAGGGAAAATGTTTATGAAGCCAATTAACCTTCACGTCTTTGGAATGTGGGAGGAAACCTAGGGAAAACCCATATGGTCACGGGGAGAATGTACAAACTCCATTCAGACAGCACCCGTAGTCAGGGTTGAACCCGGGTCTCTGGTGCTGGAAGGCAGTAATTCTACCGCTGCGCCACCGTGCTGCCTCTAAATGGACATTTGCTATTTTTGAATTAGAATTAGATGGCCTGGGGTTGGGATGATTGACCTACATTCTTTGTGCAAGGTTGTCTCCAAGCACGTAAGTATACTCCATTTGATGCCCATTTACTTCAGTTTCACTAGGGCTCCTTGAGGCCACACTCAATCAAATGCTGCGTTCATGCCACTCTCACGCCTGGTTCATAGACTTTAGCTCTTGAGTCCATGTTTGGACTAAGGTTGTGATGAGATCAGGAGCGATTGGTCTAAGTGATAATTGGAATTGTGGTATTGAGGAATTGAGGAATGCAGTTGAACAGAGGGATCTAGGAATAACTCTGCATAGTTTCCTGAAGGTGGAATCTCATGTAGATAGAAACATAGAAACATAGAAACATAGTAAATAGGTGCAGGAATAGGCCAATCGGCCCTTCGAGCCTGCACCGCCATTCAATATGATCATGGCTGATCATCCAACTCAGTATCCTGTACCTGCTTTCTCTCCATACCCCCTGATCCCTTTAGCCACAAGGGCCACATCTAACTCCCTCTTCAATATAGCCAATGAACTGGCCTCAACTACCTTCTGTGGCAGAGAATTCCAGAGATTCACCACTCTGTGTGAAAAATGTTTTTCTCATCTCGGTCCTAAAAGATTTCCCCCTTATCCTTAAACTGTGACCCCTTGTTCTGGACTTCCCCAACATCGGGAACAATCTTCCTGCATCTAGCCTGTCCAACCCCTTAAGAATTTTGTACGTTTCTATAAGATCCCCCCTTCAATCTTCTAAATTCTAGCGAGTACAAACTGAATCTATCCAGTCTTTCTTCATATGAAAGTCCTGACATCCCAGGAATCAGTCTGGTGAACCTTCTCTGTGGGTTTTTCCTCAGATTAGGAGACCAAAACTGTATGCAATACTCCAGGTGTGGTCTCACCAAGACCCTGTACAATTGCAGTAGAACCTCCCTCGTCCTATACTCAACATATATAGGTACATATATAGGGTGGTAAAGAGAGCTTTTGGTGTGCTGGCCTTTATAAATCAGAGCATTGAGTATAGAAGTTGGGATGTAATGTTAAAATTGTACTACGCATTGGTGAGGCCAATTCTGGAGTATGGTCTACAATTTTGGTCGCCAAATTATAGGAAAGATGTCAACAAAATAGAGAGAGTACAGAGGAGATTTACTAGAATGTTGCCTGAGTTTCAGCAACTAAGTTACAGAGAAAGGTTGAACAAGTTAGGCCTTTATTCTTTGGAGCGCAGAAGGTTAAGGGGGGACTTGATAGAGGTATTTAAAATGATGAGAGGGATAGACAGAGTTGACGTGGATAAGATTTTTCCATTGAGAGTAGGGAAGATTCAAACAAGAGGACATGATTTGAGAATTAAGGGACAGAAGTTTAGGGGTAACATGAGGGGGAACTTCTTTACTCAGAGAGTGGTAGCTGTGTGGAATGAGCTTCCAGTGGAAGTGGTGGAGGCAGGTTCGATTTTATCATTTAAAAATAAATTGGATAGGTATGTTGACAGGAAAGGAATGGAGGGTTATGGTCTGAGTGCAGGTAGATTGGACTAGGTGAGAATAAGTATTCAGCACGGACTAGAAGGGCCGAGATGGCCTTTTTCCGTGCTGTAATTGTTATATATGGTTATACCTGAACTAAGGATGAGTGAGGAGGTTATTGGTGAAGAAGTGCCAATTGATAGCCTGTTGATGATGATTGAGAGTAGATTGAGAGATAATTAGCCAGAGTAGATTTCTCCTGTTTATTGTGAGCAGGTTGCATCTGGACAACTTCACACAATGTCAGGTACCTGTCGGTGCAAGTGCTGTAGATGTATTGGAAGTGTCTCATAAGAAGCACAGCTGGTTCTCATAAGAACAATTTCTGGAACAAAGAATGTCAGTACTGGGAAGTTGTCTGGCCTGTTAACCTTTATTGTAGCTAGTGTCCTCAGCCATTATTTGATCTCACATGTGGTGAATTGAATTGGCTGGAGACCAATATGTTGCGCTGATATGCTGTGCTCAATCATCATTCAGGAAGGGGATGTTTTTTGCACTTCCTGGAGCCTTGGTCGCCACATATTCGCTGATGGTCTCTGGTGAGTCTCCTTCATGGTCTCGAGGAGTTCCCGTATTTTGGGAACTGGTCGCGGCCTCATTATGGTCGCCGCAAATTTTTCAACATGTTGAAACATTTTCTGCGTCCAAAAACTGGTTGCCATGGAGAAAATCGATAATCCTGTAGTCGAAGGTGCAGTTGCAGTGGGGTCGCCATGTAGTTATCGGTAGTCGTAGGTAGTTTTAGTTAATCGCCTTTGCTGACCGGTCATTTTCATTAGCTCATTGGGGGAAAAGAGGAGTTTTCAGAACCAAGGATAACCGACTGGTAATGCTAATTGTCAGCCGAATTTCACAGCTGTGTATCTCTGGCTTATTAAAAGTTGTCTGGCTTCTTAAAAGTTGTCTCCACTCCTTCTCCCCCACCCTCTCTCCCCCCCTCTCTCCCCCCCACCCCCCTCTCCCCCCCCACCCCCCTCTCCCCCCCACCCCCCTCTCCCCCCCCACCCCCCTCTCTCTAACCCCCCTCTCTCTAACCCCCCTCTCTCCCCCCCTTCTCCCCCCCCTCTCCCCCCCCTCTCCCCCCCCCTCTCTCCCCCCTCTCTCCCCCCCTCTCTCCCCCCCTCTCTCCCCCCCTCTCTCCCCCCCTCTCTCCCCCCCTCTCTCCCCCCCTCTCTCCCCCCCTCTCTCCCCCCCTCTCTCCCCCCCTCTCTCCCCCCCTCTCTCCCCCCCTCTCTCCCCCCCTCTCTCCCCCCCTCTCTCTCCCCCTCTCTCTCCCCCCTCTCTCCCCCCTCTCTCCCCCCCTCTCTCCCCCCTCCCTCTCCCCCCTCCCTCTCCCCCCTCTCTCCCCCTCTCTCCCCCCCTCTCTCCCCCCCTCTCTCCCCCCCTCTCTCCCCCCCTCTCTCCCCCCCTCTCTCCCCCTCTCTCCCCCCCTCTCTCCCCCCCTCTCTCCCCCTCTCTCCCCCCCCCCTCTCTCCCCCCCCCCTCTCTTCCCCCCTCTCTCCTCCCCCTCTCTCCCCCCCTCTCTCCCCCCCCTCTCTCCCCTCTCTCTCCCCCCACTGTGCTACCCGTCTTAATTACAGTGCCAACCTTCCTGTTCATCGCGGTGTGTGTCTGTATCACCTTGGCTTTGTACCGTGTGAATTTCAGACAGTGCTCTCCTGCTTGCCCTGGCCCCCGCCTTTGTGATGTATTTGTGTGTGTGTGTTCCACTCTGACAGTCGCCGTTCCAGTTCCCGGTTTTTCAGGCGACTGCCGGCAACTTGACAGTCGCCGGCAGTCCGCTGAAAAATCGTCGAAGTGGGACAGGCCCATTACTCCCACTGTGATTCTTGGACAGTCTGTATAAATCCCCTTTGAGATGCCTTGAAACAATCATCTGGGATTTTAAATACACATGTGAAGGCAAGATCAAATAAAGAAAGGAAATACATACTATAACATTCTTCAAAATCTAAGACCAGCACAAGACAATTTGCATTACTTTTATTTCTCCAGTTTATTGTATGGTATGAAGATCAGCAACCTCCCATAGACAAAACCAAGCAACAATCAGCAATCTGTATTAATGACATTGACCCAAACTCATAGTGCAACCAGGATTTCTGTCTTTGGGTTCAGATGCCATTCCAGATACCCAAGCACAAAACGTAGGCTGACATTGTAATGCAGCCATGACTGAACAGTGCACTGTTGGAGGTGTCGTAATCTGTGTGTGACATGGCACCTTGGCTCAGTTTCTTTTCTCAAGTTGACAGAAAGGAACCGATGATTTGTGGGGACAATGTAATACCAATGATACGATAGTGACCACACTTAAAATGTGTTTCAGTGGCTGGAAAGAGCTGTGGAGCATGTGATGCCAAGAAAGTGCAAACTCAATGCATGGTGTCTTTCTTTCACATCCAAACTTACATCACACAATTTATTCTCATAAAACACCATAATACTAACGTGCTAATGGAATGTGTGTTGTAGTGAAATGTATGCAATAAGTTCTCATCACCTTACCTGTCCACCGCTATTGCAACAAGAGTGAAAACTGAGGCTGAAACAGAGATTCCTTGAATCAATCCACTCATCTTGCAAACAAAGTTTCCAAAGGGCCAGCCTGTGAAACAGAGTAAAACAGTGTGAATGAATACACAGGGATGTGGGGGGAGGGGGATTTGTTTTGAAAGGTATTGGTATTGATTTATTATTGTCACGTGTACTGAGATACAGTGAAAAACTGATCAAACAACATTACAGATTCTAAAAAAAGACCAGTGTGAGGCCCCATGGATGTCCATGGTAAAGAAATAAATGAACTGATAGAACTCTCGTCTCCTGAACTGCAGTGATATTAATTCTACACTCATTGTGCCTCTTCGTTTTTATCTATTTTTATCTATTCATCAAGAGTCCTGAGATAAAACATGGTACATGATATATTCCAATGATATTAACATCCTTGGCGTAAGTGAAATTTATATTGCTTAGCACATAATTTTGCTTCATTGCTCATTGCTGATCGTCTAAAATCAGTACCCCTTTCCTGATTTTTCCTCAGATCCCCTATCTCCCTGTTCCTACCCTCACTGGCATGAGATACTGGAAACAACCCAGAGATAACCATCCTAGAAGTCCTGCTTTTCAGCCTCCTACCTTGTTCTCTATTCTCACGTTGCAGAACCTCCTTCCTCTTCTTACCCATGTCTTCTTACACATGCACAACTACTTCCGGCTGTTCACCTTCCCTCTCAAGGATGTTCTCGAGTAGGTCTGAGACATCCTGGACCCTGGCACCAGGGAGGCAGCACACCTTTCTGGAGTCTCACCTGTTTCCGCAGAATCTCCCAAAGATCATAGAGCGGAGGGGAATCCCCTGTCCGCACCTCTGATTATCGAGTCACCCACCACTATGGCTCTGTCTGACGACACTCTTCCCTGTTGCGCCTCAACACCAGGGTTGGAGTCACAGCCATAACAATGACAATTGCTAAATAATTTGGTTTTACTGATGTTGGTTGAGGAATAAATTTGATAAGCACAGTTCACCCATCACAAGTTCCTCAGAATTTTTTAATGAAATAACATACGCATTTTCCCCCTATATAACTATGTGTTTATAATTTCCAACTCCTCGTTGAGTTTGTGTCAGCTACTTTGTATTCAGATTACCTTGCCCTGAAATTTCAAGTAACATTGTAAGTTGAAGTAGTTCATCTTGGATGTCAAAAGGTGGCATGCATCATATAGCGGTGGCACTACCTTGATTTTACATATATATATATATGAAAATGTATATATATATAAAAGCATCTCTTGTGACTGCCTAATATCTTCTCAAATTGTCTAAAAGGAATTTTGAGCCCATAATTTTCTGATAAAGAAGTAACAGTATAGAATCACACAACACAGAAACAGACAGTGGGCTTCCCCATGTCCAAGTACTCATTTACCACCCCAGCTTTCCAAACTCGGCCCTCCATCCTGAAGGTTTCTCGATCCATCACATGGACCAAAAAAGGTAGAGGTGGCGGCGTCTGCTTCATGGTAAACTCATCATGGTGCTCCGAGCTAGCACTCTTGTCCAACTCCTGCTCTCTGCATCTGGAACCTCTAGCCATGAAAAGCTGTCCCTTCCACCTCCCAAGGGAATTAATCTCCATCATCATGACTGCTGCGTACATCCTGCCCTAGGCAAATGTTTGGCTCCCACTGGAGGAGCTGCACGCCATTGCCAACAAACACCAGACAGCTTACTGCAATGCCTTTCCCATTTTCAACTTTCAACAAGGCTGATACCACCACATTTCCTGCAGCGCCAGTGGATCAAATAAGTGTGACTGCTGCTACACCACTGCTGCTACACCACTGCTACACCACTGCTACACCACTACTACACTACTGCTACACCACTATCAGAGATACCTATTGCTCCATCCCTTGCCCTCAGACCACCGAGCTGTGTTCCATCCCATTGCAAATATGTAGTGACTGAAGAGCACAATTCCAACAGTGAGGATTGCACAGAGCTAGTCAGGGAAGGCAGGAATGACTCTGCAACTGCTTGGCTTCAGTATACTGGGTGATGTTCTAGCAAATGGTAACGGACTGAATGAATATGACAACTTCATAAGGAAATGTGTGGAGGAGTGTGTTTCCATCAAGACAATCCAAACATCCCCTAACCAGAAACCTTGGATGAACCTTGGATGAACCAGGAGGTTCACATTCAACTGTGGACCAGATCTCAGGTAGTCGTCTGATGATGCAGGGGCATATAGGAAGTACAGGTCTGACCTTGATGGGGACATCAAAAAAGCAAAGAGACACTTCCAATATAAACTGGAGGATGAGATGGATGTTCAGTGGCTGTGGCAGAGCTTGCACACCATCACTTCCAACAAGGTGAAACCAAGTAGTAGCACAAGCGACAACAAGGCATCACTTCTAGACAAGCACAGTGATTTCTATGCTCACTTCAAAAGAAGTTCATGTACCTTCTCAGGCCCCTGTAGCCCCCATCGACACTGTAATCTCAGTCACTGAGGCTGGTGTCAGAAGATCTTTCATGAGGTTAAACCCTCACAAAACGACTGGTCCTGGACTGCGTCCTGCGACTCCACATCCAAAGGTTTTGCGTTTTGTATACCCTCCCGCTACCGGGCTGGCTGCTCCGCTATCAGAGACTGTGTCCCACGCGGCCTCACCACGGCGTTCAGCACCAAGCTCGCCTATTTCACCACCTCCACCCGGCGGGTCCCCGGTGACCTCCCCAGTCACTTCACCGATGAAAGGAGGAGATGCGGATTCGTACCGCACACATGCCGGGCGGGTCAGCAGGCCACCCATTAGATACGGTGATTTTGTGTAACTATCTATACTTCCCCATATGCGTTATTAACGTTCCAGCTACTGTATTGTTTAGCCACCATGTTTTCACGTATCTATGCTTTTTTTTGTTTCTACAAGGAAAGATGTAGATTGGTTATTTCCTACTAACCAATTGTAGTGTTTGTTAGTAGTTGCTCCGCCTATATGCTATTTATATTATCATGAGTTTGCCTACGTATTTCAGTCTGTGCAGCTGCTAGTTACTGTAGTGTCCTGCAGACCTGCTGTAATTGGACTTTAATAAACATGTGTTGTATCTTGATGTGTGTCCGACTCGACTCATTACACTATCCACACTGCATTGCCTGCAATTTCGTATACCTCTATATGGCCTCCCTCAACCTCCTCTGATCTATGGAAACCACACTCAGCCTATCCTCTTAACTGAGCCATTCCACCTTAGGTAAGCTTTCTCTGTACTCTCTCTCCACCCTAATCACATCCTTTGTAGTGTGGCTACCAGAACCACACACATTCGTCGGATGTGGTCTAACTAATGTCTTATAAAGTCGTGCTAGAAATCCATGCTCTCGATCTTGTATTAAATGCTTTGGCAAATGAAGATTTCGAGGCGTTCTTCACCACCTCATCCATATGTGTTGCCAGCTTTAAGTATTTGTGGACGTGCACCAAGGAACCCTGAAGATGTCTCTGGACTTGTACACCAAACTTCTAACACTAATGTCTGTGGTATATCTATTGTTACAGGCCACAAAACAACTTTCCACAGATGTTTAGAAGGCTGAGGGTGGCCCTCACTGAAAGCTACTGATATGTGAAAAGCCTGGATAGAGTGGATGTGGCGAGAATGTTTCCACTAATGGGAGAGTCTAGGACCAGAGGGCACAGCCTCAGAATAAAAGAACATACATTTAGAAAGGTGATGAGGAAGAATTTCATTAGTCAGAGGGTGGTGAATTGATGGAATTCGTTTACAGCTGTGGAAGTCAAGTCATTAGGTATTTTTAAGGCGGAGAGTGACAGGTTCTTGATTAGTAAGAGTGTCAAAGGTTACGGGAAGAAGCCAGGAGAATGGGGTTGAGAAGGAAAGAGATCAGCCATGATTGAAAGGTGGAGGAGACTCAATGGACTGAATGGCCTAATTCTGCTCCTGTGACTTATGAACATCGTACTCTTATTGGAAAGCCAGCTTTGTTTCTAATTTGCCAGTTTACCTTGAACCTAAAGGGCTCTACCCAATTGGACATGTGGGGCATAGTCAAAGGTCTCACGGAACTCAATCAAATTAGCTAGACTGGATCTCACATCAAGAATTCCGATGACTAACCCTGATGAACACTGAGTGCAGGTTAAAGATTGTCAAGTGGAGGTTACATCTGGATTAAACAAGTTTGAAATAATTAATTCAATGCCAAAATGATGCATGACGATGTTGGAGGGAAAATGTAAGCAACAGAGAAGCCAGAAGTGTTCTTGAGGGTTGACATATATCAGCATTAAGTCTGCAACAAATGATATGTCCTGCTGATCTACGTCATGCTGTATCCTTGGATAACTTTCTTCACTGATTTTTCTGTTGTCTGCAAAGTTACTAATCATACACGCCCATCCTGGTTGTTTATATCTATTACAAGCAATGTGTTCCAGTGCCAGTCGCCTGTTACTGATTTTTATTCCCCACCCCTATATCTCACCCCCGATATAAACTTTAAGATCCTACAATACATTTCAAAGAAGAACAAGGACAATCTCTCAAATATGCCCACAACATTACTTTTTATGGAACCTTGTTTTCGACTCTGATTTGTTATTGCATGATTATCTAACAGGAAGCATACTTGTATAAGGTATTAATTGTATTATAATTAACAAAATAATTATTAGATACTGTCATAAAACATTTTGTTCTTAGCATTTTATTTGGACAATATTTCGAACACAACCTGCTGTCAAGTTACGAGTTTACTACTGATTCTTCTGGAGATGTATATGATTTTGAAATGACACAGAGTGAGATAAAAATAAAATGACAGAAACACTCAGCGAATTAGGCAGCATCTTTCAGAGATAGTTGGATTTCATGCATCACTTTTTATCAGAAAGATAAGCAAGTTCTGAGGAGGTGCGTTGACCTGAAACGTTAACTCTTTCCCTCTCCACAGAAACTGCCTGACCTGCATTTTTCTGGCATTTTCAGTTTTTTGAGTTGCACCATTTTAGTATTTTGCTTTTAGATTGCCATTAAGGGAGCACATTTTCAACACATCTTTGATTTAAGTTTGAATCCATCCCAGAATGAGACAGTAAAGTAGGCCCTTTCCAAGTGCTGTAATTGATATGTGGGCAGTCAAAATGTTTCTATTTGCTGCTGCATTTTTGATTGCTTATACACAGAATTTTGGAGTGGAATTTAGTAATTTCCTCTTCATAGAAATAATATGTGCTCCTATTGGAATCCGATTTGGATAATTCTGCCTTTTGATGATACGATAGAACTGGTGATAGTTGGTTGCCGGTTTTGCATCTTTGCAACTGACCAATAGAAATAATTATCAGTTGTTAATGCGAAAAGGACTGTTATTCATTTTACATTATCACTCAAAGATAAAATCTTTCCCAACATGGAGATAACAAAGGAACAAACAACTTAACCAACCTCTTTCCCAGATCTTGATTTTTTTTTCTTGCTTGATAATAACTAAAACAGAAATTGTGGAGTTTAATTCCAGAAATGAAACTGATAAGTATTGCCTGAATCACGCTGGAGCTTTTGATCTCATTCATAACATGTATATGATGCACACAACGAATGCATTGAAAAATAGCACTGTTCTGCGCTTACCTGTAAGAATATTGTCTACAAGGGTGGTAGGCATACAGAATATCCCAACAAGGAGGTCGCTAATGGCAAGGTTAAGGATGAAGAGGTTGGTTACTGTCCGCATGTGTCGGTTCTTCATCACAATGAAACAAACCAAACTGTTGCCCAGCATACAGAGCAGGAAGATGAGCAGGTACGAGATGATGAAGACTGTGGCCACGGAAGCGGTGTGCTGATAAAACGGAAGATATGTCACGTTGTTTTGAAGATAAAAATAGGAAGTTGATCCATTAAAAAAGAATGAATAGTATTCCTGAGCTGTAACATTCTGATCCAGTTCCTCACTCATCGTGCTTCTGCATTGAATAGGAAGGCAGCAGTGTTAGTAACATCATTTATTAAGATACAGTACATCACATAAATGCATCAGTAATTTCAATATCCTCTCATTGCAAGCGCACATAAACGCATAGCGCTTGATTAATTGCTGTCTATAATGTCACACTTCTCATGTCTTATTTTCTTAAAAGACATTTGGACAGATATATCGATATGGAGCATTTAGAGGGCTATGGGCCAAATGTAAGCAAATAGGACAAGCCCAGTATGGTAACCGGGTCAGCATGGAGAAGGTGGGCCAAAGAGGCTGTTTCCGTGCTGCATAGCTCTATGCCTCTATGACGTCTGATTATTTTGGTTAACATATGTACAGTAAATACTTTGGTGTTTAGGTTTTCGTTGTTTAGTTTAAAGATACAACGTGGAAACAGGCCCTTTGGCCCACTGAGTCCACCTCCTACACTAGCATTATCCTACACACTAGAGACAATTTAAAATTTTATTGAAGCCAATGAACCTACAAAACAATACTTTTTTTGGAGTGTGGGAGGAAATCGAAGCACCCACCGGAGAAAACCCACGCGGTCACAGAGAGAACGCTCACAGGGAGACAAATAAATAAAATAATGAAATTTAAGTTATCTACTTAAATTTCATAACTGCAACCAATTGAACTGTCGCATCAAAACTAGAGAGAGGAAATACCAACTATACCAACTAGAGAGAAGAAATTGTTATAAAAAGTTCTTTTTTTTAATTTTTTTAATTTTTATTTATTAGAAGTACATTACATTACAACCACATACATTAATACTCGTCATTTGTATCTTCTTACAATTAATGTACTCCCTTTATTTATTTTTTTTACACTAGAAAAGGAAAAGATTGAAAGAAAGAAGAAAGTGAAGGAAAAAGTGAAAGTGTAGAAAAGTGTAGAAAATGTAACAACAGAAAAGGACGAAGACCCTATAAGAGCGAAATTAAAAACTAAAAAAAAAAAGAGTTAAGAGTTAGGCCCTAGGAAAAAAAAGAGAAAGAGAGGAAAAAAAGAATCCCCCCAACTATCATCCCCCCTTACCTGACCTCAATTTTTTATTTTTTTTTAAAGTACTTTTGCACCCTATGTTTGTAATAATTCTATAAATGCAGACCACGTCAGGTGGAAGTGATCTGGTTTACCTGCTAGGAGGAGTCTTATCTCTTCTAGGTGTAATGTTTCAAACATATTTGAAATCCACATATTTATAGTTGGTATTGGAGCCTTCTTCCAAAATTTTAGAATTAGCTTTTTTCCAGTTATTAACCCATAGTCCATTAATTTCTTTTGAAACACATTTAGTTCTGGATCATCTTCCGTTATTCCGAAGATAATCCATTCTGCTTTGGGTATCAGTCTTGTTTTAAATAACTTTGTAAAGATTTCAAAAATTTCATTCCAAAATTTTTGAATTTTTGTACAGAAGACGAATGAGTGCGCTATAGTAGCTTCTTGGGATTGACATTTATCACAAATAGATGATACGTTTGGGAAAATTTTATGAATTTTAGTTTTCGAATAATATAATCTATGTAAAATTTTAAATTGTATTAAAGTGTGTCTTACATTAATCGAGCATTTATGCACGTTTAATAAGTATTCATTCCAACTTTCCTTTGAAATTTTAATAGCTAACTCTTGTTCCCAGTCTCTTCTGATACCCTCCGTAGGTGGTATTTGTACATTTAAAATAATATTATACAAATATGATATTAAGTTTGCTGATTCCGCTTTTATCTGCATTGCCTCGTCCAATACATCTACTGGGTTATTATAATGATCTTTTGTATATTTTTTCAAATAGTCGCATATTTGAAAATATTTAAAATATTGATTATTTCCGAGTTTATATTTTATTTGTAATTGTTGAAATGAAAGTAATTTTCCAGTTTCATACAAGTCACCAAGCGTTTTAATTCCTAGTCTATCCCATTGTGTATAAGCTTTATCTATAATAGAAGGACTAAACAAAGGGTTATTGACTATAGGTAATAAAAGTGATAAATTTCTTAATTTTAAATTTTGTTTTATTTGTTTCCAAATACGGATTGTACTATGAATAATTGGGTTCTTATTATAATTTATGTTATTCAGTTTCATTGGAGATAGGAGGATCGCTCCAATGTTTCTAGAGGAGCAATCCTCTTTCTCCATTACAATCCAATCTACTTGCTGGGCGGAGTTATCCATCAGTTGAATCATGTTTTTAATATTTACTGACCAATAATAATACATAAAATTAGGTAGTGCTAAACCCCCCAATACTTTAGGTTTATTCAGATGAGTTTTTTGTATTCTATGTGATTTATACTCCCATATAAAATGAGTGATATCTGAGTCGAGTTTTTTAAAAAACTTCTTAGGTAAGTATATAGGAATTGATTGAAATAGGTATAAAATTTGTGGTAAAAAGATCATTTTTATTGCGTTTATTCGGCCTATTAAAGACATCGGGAGCGTTTTCCAGAATTTAATTAGTGTATTTAATTTATTAAGTAGGGGGTCAAAATTTGCCCTGAACATACCTTGATATGTTCTGGTAATTTCGATTCCCAAATATTTAAATTTTTCTGTAGCTATTTTAAAAGGGAATTTTAAAAGATGTGTTGAATCTTTCGGTTTTATTGACATAATTTCACTTTTATTCCAATTTATTCTATATCCAGAAAAAGATCCAAAGTCTTCAATTAAATTTAATATAAAAAGTTCGAAAGTATTTATTAATTTTATCGGGTCCTTATTTTTCATCCAGTTTTCTAGATAAGAATAGTAATAATCACAATCGTGGCATCTATTGTGATCTTTCTCAGTGGAAATCTGTAAGGATAGTACTCAGTAGGTGCAGCAGCATGTTCTTGTGAGAGTGTTCTAGGAGCAATATTCATTGGTAACTCCTAGGACAGTCAGGCCTACTTTTGCAATGCTGGAATGGAACGCACAAAAGGCATGTTCCATTCTTACATTTTGGTCACCCATCTCATGGCACTAACAGTCCCATCCGTTCCTTTCCCCACATCATCCACTCCCCATTCTGATCACAACTCTTGATCATAACCCTCCAATCTCCATTCTGAGCTTTAACTGGCCCAATTTTCCTGATCCAAATTTCTCTCAGGTTCCAGTGAAGCCAAGGATGAAAGCTCTGATCTTGACAATTATTCTGGCCTCTGTCTACTTATTTTGCTCACCTACAGACCCCAGTTCCTGATAGAGCCTCCAGACTGCCAACATCCTGGAACCAGTCTTGATCCCTTTCATCAACAATAAATGTGCACACGGCCCTTATATCAACACCAAAGAGGGTGCAATAAAAATTCTAGGCAAGAATGTTTTAAGATTATTCTGAAAGTAAATCCATCTCAACATTATATTTCAGTGAGGGAGACAATAAGTTAATCATCTTTTGAATATACAATCAACAGGTGCCAGGGAATGGGATAAACCTTTGACAAGAATACAGATTATATCATAAGCCAGAAAAAGAAAAACATGAAAATATTGTGCCTTATACATGCACATTATATATCATATGTGCACAGATCAAGAATGCATTATAATGTAAGAATAGATGGAGTACTCCTTTAACCAGGACATTTCAAGGGTGTGGGGCTGTGCAATCATGAGGAAACCCTGGAGTGTGGGGAGTGTGATTGTTTCCTTGACTTGTGTTAAACTCTAACACCAAACAGCATTTTCAGAAGCATTCACATTGGGGGCAGATGGTATAAATTATAGGTCTAATCAATCATTGAAATAAACCTTGTTATTATAAAATGCACTTGTGTGATCACTGATTACAAGCAAAGTTAATACTGCTTATCCAACAATCTTCTGCAAGGAAATTCACTTAATCTTTCAAACTCACAGAGATGCTCAAGGTCAAGGAGAAGAGATGTCAATGGGAGAAAATTAAATTGATGAATATAGCCTTCTCAGGATATTAGGGTTGGCACTTCTTTAGTTGAGAGATACAGCGCGGAAACAGGCCCTTCGGCCCAACGGGTCCGCACCGACCAGCGATACCGCACATTAACACTCTCCTACAAACATTAGGGACAATTTATATTTATACCAAGCCAAATAACCTACACATACCTGTACGTCTTTGGAGTGTGGGAGGAAACCAAAGATCTCGGAGAAAACCCACACAGGTCATGGGGAGAACGTACAAACTCCGTACAGACAGCACCCGTAGTCAGGTTCGATCCCAGGTCTCCGGCGCTGCATTCGCTGTAAGTAGGTATGTTACAAAACTTACCTTCAGTCGCGCTGTAATTCTGCCACTGGCCGTGTGCGCGATTTTGGCGCCTTTAAGGGGGGGGGGCGGGGTTAAAACGCGGTTTCTCCCTTGTCCTGGAAATATTTTGTTGGAGTACAAAACTTCGCTGACAAAATCGTTCCTACCGGCGATTTGTGAATTTTTTTTTTAAATTAAATCGTCAATGTCAGCGCTAGAGTCATTTTAAAAGCAGCTCCTGAAGCGTCAACGCCAATAACGGGGACGGATTTCACACAATGGACAGGTAAACAAAAGTGCTTTCTTTAAATGTATAAAAGTGCTTCTTAAGAAGCCTTTAATTCACATTTTGTCATGCGACACGGTGATTTTATTCCCCGAATTAACGGCAGTATTTTTCATGCCAATACGGGGTTAAATTCACCGCAAATGAACGTTCCAAAAGATCGCGTTCCAGAAATTCTCACTCACAAGATGATTTAAATGCCCATTAATTTACAGGTATTAAACATTCAATTCCTTCCATTTGGCCTGTAAATTCATGAAAATTAGATTTAAAAATTATGTTATATTGTGAATTATTGTGTGAATGTTATTTGGACACTTAGGCTATTTAAAAATGTTAATCTATTCTTAAGAAATTGATAGATGTTTAGATCTAGTAATTGAATTTTGTAATTAGCTACAATTAGGTAACTAACTAATTATATGCTTTACTTTCATGTCTTCGAAGTAAGATTGTTTCATATTTGTTTCAGAATGCTTCAATCTATAATACCTGAAAATTTCTTTCAGTTACCATAATTTTTAAGAAAGTTATGGGCTTTTAACTGTCCTCGATCACAGCTTTTGTGTTAAGTCAATGGAAAAGCAATAGGGAACTAGATGCTAATTTCTGAGTATGATAATGGCCATAACTTTTTTAATACTGAAGATATGAAAGTGAATTAAGTGTCAAATTAAACTTCTTTTTATGCTTTATCTGATGGGATAAATTGCAGACTTTATTTTTTAAATCTCAAAATTTTGTAACATTGCTACTGTAAGGCAGCAACTCTACCGCTGCGCCACCGTGCCTCTTACATGCCTGATGCATTTGTGCACAAACCTCTTCAAAGTTCCTTGTGTAAACAAAGTCCTGCCTTCACACCATAACACCCTCCACACAAATGATGGGACTCCCATCATGCGAAATGGGGTGTGTAGGAGCCATTTATGTTTAGGCTAGCTACTGTTGGCACATTAAATTATTTTGTCTAGATATATCTAGCAGTATTATTTTGGACAATTGGGGACAGTCATTAGATGCACAGAGGGGCGTATATATATGGGCATTGTGGACAGGGAGTGGCAGACTAGGCACAGAGGTGGAGAGTATACAGTTTTCACCAGACCAGGAAGAACAGCTGGCTACACCTTGTATGCAGAATAACGAAAGCCTGGTACGTCCATCTCTTTGAAGGATCAGATATTTGTCATTACATTTAAGTGAGAACTGGTTCTATGAGTGAAACTGGAGCTTGTGAAAACCTGGGAACAAGGATTGTTTTATTTCACAAGCCTGACGCCGCCAACCCGATCAACTGATCAAGGTCGTTACCTGCGCTAATCTGGCTAACAGAGATTGGAAACCTCGAAAGTGGTGAGTGAGTACGTATAGCATTAAGCTTTATTGGATAATCTATATATGATAAGCTGTATTGGAAAATGGCTACTAAAATGGAGTATTGAGAAGTGACCTTGAGAATCAGAGCGATATCAGTTGTTTGGAATACCAGCCGCAGTCATACGGTTTTCACGTCAACGAGTCTTAAAGCGATAGTGAACAGGTATGTCTAAAGCTCAGTCACATGATGGCAATGTTGGAAAGGATTCTGAAAAGGAAAGAAGAGTTATTTTACAAACTGACAAAGGCTGGGAATTGTTCATGGGAAAGTGTCAGAAGACAAGAAACTCGATATGTAAGCAAGCTAACAAGTTAATTGAAAAGCTGAAAGAGCTCATGAAATCAAAGGAAAATGAAAATGAAGTACAATCTAACTTGGTTCAATTAATCAAGCTCTGTGATGAAGTCAGCGAAAACCACGAGTCATTGGTGAAGGTACCGCTGCCTGAAAAGGAGCTTGAAAGGCAAAAGTCAACAAAGAATGGAAACTTTTAATGGTTTTATACAAGAGGTAAAGGTGTGGTTATCTGATGTTGGACAGCAAACTACACACTCCATAGCTGAAAGTGCCATACAACAGAGTGTTGTAAACACAGATAAAAGTGGATCTGATGACAGTGTTTCAAATGTCTCAAAGCCTAAATTAAGCTATAAATCTAGTTCTTCATCATGTGCATCTTCAACGGCCTCTGCTTATATTAAAGCTCAGGCAGATAGGGCTGCTCTCTTGGAACGGGCTGCCACCATGAACAAAAAGCACAAGCTCGAGGCACAAATGGAGCAATTGAAAAGAGAGACTGAGCTGGCAGCAACCAATGCCAAGCTTGAACTTGAGGCACAAGAGGAACAATTGAGAAGACAAGAGGAACAATTGAGAAGACAAGAAGGACAATTGAATAGAGAGAAGGAGCAATTGAAAAGAGAGACTGAGCTGGCAGCAACCAATGCCAAGCTTGAGCTTGAGGCAGAAGAGGAACAATTAAAAAGAGAGATGGAATAGCTGGAACTAGAGATGGAGCTGGCAGCATCTAATGCAAGGATCAATATACTTGAGGCCAAGGGATCAAGAAACAGCTCTAGAGTATCTGATGGGATGAACTCTTATTTGAGAAAAGGAACTGCTCAAAGGGAAACATCAGCTAAATTAAATCCACATGCAGATGAATACTTGCCAGATCAAGTGCAACAAAGACAGAATGTGTTGATGGGAACGGAATCTTCCTCCCAGCAACAGGTTGTTAGACCAAAACAAACAACTCATGGAACATCTGTTGAGCTCATGATAAGACCCATCTAACTCAATACTCTCTTCAAAAGCAAAACGTACAGACTCACATGAAAAAGGGTGCACAGGGGCATGTTAACACTACCCCCACTGTACTGAATGATGGAAACCAAGATAATATTTGGAACCTAATGCAGAGGCAACATGACATCACTGCTCTTCTGGCTCAACAGAATCTCTCTTCTACTTTAATAACCAAGAGTCATTCCTGTTTATGATGGTGATCCTTTGCAGTATGAAGTTTTCATCATGGTATATGAGAGAGGAGTGGAAAGAAAAACTAATGATAAGAGTGATTGCTTGCATTTTCTAGAGCAATACACAAGAGGGTATCCAAAACACTTAGTCCGCAGTTGCCGACATTTGCCTCCAGCCCAGGGCTATCAAAGAGCAAAAGATCTGCTTAAAAAACATTTTGGTAATGAATATAAGATTGCCACTGCATATATGGTCAAGGCTTTTGCCTGGTCAGTGATCAGACCAGAGGATATGAAGGCATTGCAAGAGTTCTCACTGTTCCTTAGAGGTTGTTGCAATGCTATGGAACAATTCACCTATATGGAGGAAATGAATGTTGCTTCCAATATGAAGACCATACTTCTAAAACTGCCTTTCCAGCTCAGTGGAGGGATAGAGCATGTCAGCCACAGGAACAGCTTGGACAGCGAGCTAGATTTTCTGACCTGGTAGACTTCATGGAGAGACAAGTGAAGATACTGTCCGATCCACTTTTTGGAAACATTCAGGATGCTAGGCCAATTGAAACTGTCAAAGGCTCTACTTTTGCTAAAGCAAGGGAAAGCTCAGGACCAAGAGGAAGCAGTTTTGCAACAACTGTAATATCTGCAGAGACAGCAGTTCAAGAAAATCTGACAACAAGTGGAATGAGAAGAAATATATCTACCACCAATTCTCAAGGTTCTTGTTTGTTCTGTAATAAAAGTGGTCACACATTGGGGGGGGGGGGGTGTCTACAGATCAGGAAGAAAGGGCACAGAGAAAGGATAGACTTCTTAAAGGAGAAGGGAGTCTGCTTTGGATGTTTGAAAATAGGACACATGAGCAAAGACTGCAAGAGTCATTTGACTTGTGATGTGTGCAACCAAAATCATCCTGAAATACTTCACATTGAACAAAAGAACAAAGAGAAGAAGCCGGAGCATACTGAGCAGAATGAGAAGCCATTTGTGAGTAATGTTGTTCCCTCACCTCATATGTGTGGGCATATTGGGGCCGGTGAAGAAGCCTGCATCTTCTCCATTGTACCAGTACAGGTACAAAGGCACAAGGGGGACACAGTGTTGCAAACATACGCATTTTTGGATCATGGAAGTTCATCTACCTTTTGCGCAGAAAGCATGATGGGAAGATTGAACATTACAGGACAAAATACAAATATTCTCTTGCGTACCATGAACGAAGTGAAGGCTGTGATCAGTCATCATATCTCAGGTTTGGAAATATCTAGTCTGGACAAAGACGATTTTATCCAACTATCTGATGTGTTCACACATAAGACCATGCTGGTTTCTCAGCTAAACATTCCCAGGCAGGAAGAGCTGATACAATGGCCTTACTTGAAGGATATCAAGATTTCTGAAATAGACTCTGGCATTGACCTACTTGGGAGCTGGTCAACTGCCAAGGGGATGGACAGTATGCTGTGAGTACCCTACTG
The DNA here is from genome assembly GCA_038087875.1 of Malacoraja senta. NCBI lineage: Eukaryota > Metazoa > Chordata > Chondrichthyes > Rajiformes > Rajidae > Malacoraja > Malacoraja senta. The sequence continues at coordinate 28,131 of JAXLNO010004047.1, read as the reverse complement.
GGGTGGGTCATCTATGGTCCCCTCAGAAGAGACAATGAATGCAGGGATGAAAATGGCTGCCCTGCTGCTGCTGTCAATCGGATATCCATTGTAAACCTAGAGGAGCTACTGTTCAAGCAATACAATCATGACTTCAGTGAAACAGCACGGAAACAGGAGACATATCCAGAGAAGATGTAAAGTTCTTGGATATTATGAACCGCTCAGCAAAGATGATAGATGGACACTATTGTCTAGACTTACCTTTCAAACAAGAAAGTGTCAGCATGCCAAATAACCTTTGCATAGCAGAGCAGCTCATCCAGAGCCTGAAACGCAGGTTTGGTAAGAATAAGAAATTTCATGATGAATATACATCTTTCCTCACAGAAATGATCGACAATGGTTATGCTGAAATGGTACCAGTGGACCAGCTGAATCAAAGTGATGAAGAGCTCTGGTACATCCCTCACCATGGGGTGTATCACTCAAGGAAAGGAACCTTAAGGGTGGTCTTTGACTGTGGAGCAGTCTTCAAAGGAAAATCACTTAACTGTCAACTGCTGCAGGGTCCAGACCTTACCAACTCACTCATTGGAGTTCTCATCAGATTCAGACAAGAACCGGTTGCTTTGATGGCTGATATCAAAGTAATGTTTCATCAGGTCAAGGTATCAGAAAAGCATATTGACTATCTGCGATTCCTGTGGTGGCCGGAGGGTGATGTGCAACAGGATTTTGTTGAATTCTGGATGAAGGTACATCTTTTTGGAGCAGTGTCATCACCAAATTGTGCAAACTTAGATGATTGTTTAAAATCCATATGTTCGGAACAGGAAGCAGTTCAAATGGCAAGAGACCTGACTTCCCTCTGCCAAATGTGAGGATTCATGCTGTCAAAGTGGATCAGCAACAGCCATGATGTATTGGCATCCATTCCACAAGAAAACAGAACTAAGGAGACCAGAGAGTTGGACTTGGACAAGGACAGCCAAAGGAAAGAGCACTGGGATTGCACTGGTTCGTTGAAACAGATGTGTTCAAGTTCAGAATTGCTGTACAGGAACGACCATACACAAGACGGGGCATCTTGTCGGTGGTTGGTTCTATATACGACCCTTTAGGATTTCTAGCATCAAATTTACTATACCAGCCAAGCTGATTATGCAGGAGCTCTGTAAGGAAAGACTCGGATGGGATGAAAATATACCCAAAACCTTCTCTCAACGATGGACAGGATGGTTAGCAGATCTCAACAAGATGATGGAATTTAAAGTGGACCGGTGCATGAAGCCCACAAACTTTGGTCAAATCAGATATGCACAGCTGCACCACTTTTCAGATGCCAGCAAAAGTGGCTACATTGCTGTTTCACATCTAAGACTCGAAGATGATAACAAAGAAGTGCATGTTGCATTCATAATGAGAAAATCCAGAGTGGCACCATTAAAACAAATGACGATTCCCAGAATGGAGCTTACAGCTGCAGTCTTAGCTGCTAGAGCGGACATAATGCTGCGAAAGGAATTACATCTTCAACTGGACAAATCCATCCATCTGCTTAAGTACATCAACAGCGAAACCAAACGCTTCCAAACATTTGTAGCAAACAGGATCTCTTTTGTAAGGGAAGCTACTGATGTAACACAATGGAGATATGTTCGCACAAAGGAAAATCCTGCAGATGAAGCCTCTAGAGGACTAACAGCAGACAGCTTCTTAAGCTGTAAGAGATGGATCAATGGACCAGAGTTTCTCTGTAAAGGGCCTGTCCCACTTTCCCGAGTTATTCACAAATTCTCCTGAGTTATTCACGAATTTGCACGAGTTTTCAAACTTGCAGAATGTTCGTAACGAGTCCGTAGGAGGCCGTAGGAGTCCGTGGATATATCGTAGCGGCTCGTTATGCCAGCCGTAGGTACTCAGGGCATCAGGTAAGTCGGGACGTATTTTCAGCATGATGAAAAATGTCCACGAGTAAAAAAATAGCCCGAGTACCTACGGCTGGCATAACGAGCATATCCACAATATATCCACAGACTCCTACGGCCTCCCATGGACTCGTTACGAACATTCTGCGAGTTTGAAAACTCGGGAGAATTCGTGAATAACTCAGGAGAATTTGCGAATAACTCGGGAAAGTGGGACAGGCCCTTAAGCCAGACAGAGAATGGCCAAAGCGTTAACTTGGAATCTGTAATCTCTGCTAATGATCCAGTAATCAAGCAAGATATCACAATGAACGTCATTGTCAAGGACCCATTGAACCACACAGACTCTCTGATCACCTATTTCTCATCATGGAGGAATCTGAAGACTGCTGTAGCTTGGCTTCTAAAGATAAGGATAAGAAGAAGGAAGAGAAGAAGATTGAAGAATTACTAAAGAAGATTGGATGCCAACACATACAGTACATAACTTTTATTTGAATATGTGTAAAGTTTTTATAGCTCCTTTTAATGTTTATTGGTAATTGTTTTGTTATATACGTAGAACATTCAAGGGCCAGTGTGTAAGAGCCATTTATGTTTAGGCTAGCTACTGTTGGCATATTATATTATTTTGTCTAGATATATCATGCAGTATTATTTTGGATACTTGGGGTCGGTCATTAGATGCACAGAGTGGTGTATATATATGGGCATAGTGGACAGGGAGAGGCAGACCAGACACAGGGGTGGAGAGTATACAGTTTTCGCCAGACCGGGAAGAACAAGTAGCAACAACTTGTATGCAGAATAAGGAATGCCTGGTACGTTCATCTCTTTGTTTGTACAACTACTTTTATAAAGAACCAATTAAACTGGAAATAATGACAGGAAAATCTGTTCTATTTGGTCTGCGTATGATCACTCCTACTTACCTGTGTAGTAATGGCAACAGAAAGTTGGACACTGGACGGATTGGGTATTTGTCATTATAGGGTAGTTGGGGCAAGTCAAAACTGGGCATCCATGAGGCACTATGGGCCAGTAGCAGTAATGTACATCAGCACAACCAGTAACCTCACGACCCAGCATATTATTTACTTAACCATTACAATTTAGCCAGGAGAATAACCATATTTCAATGAGCAGTGCAGTAGGGAGGCACAGCGACATAGTGGTTGAGTGCCAGAGACCCGCGTTTGATCCTGACTACGGGTGCTGTCTGTATGAACTTTGTACGTTCTCCCTGTTTTCGCATGGTTTTCTCCGGATGCTCTGGTTTCCTCCCACACTTTGTAGGTTAATGGGCTTCAGTTACATTGTAAATGTTTGCTAGTATGCATGATAGTGTTAGTTTACGGTGTGACCGCTGGTCAGCACAGCCTCAATAGACAGAAGGGCCTGTTTCTGCACTGTTTCTCTAAAGTCTAAAGTAAAATAACACATTGGGAGCAGCACTAGACATACCTAAACATGAGGTGCCAAAGCTGCAGTAGAGAACTGCATGAATGCTGAATAACAAAAGAAGCATGCAATAGATGAAGCTAGGCAAAGCCATAAATAAAAGCTCTGTCACATTTGTTCTTAAATTATGGTCGATAATTAAAAAGCTAAGGGGAGGAGGAGGCTCCAAGAACATCCCCATCCTCAACGATGGTGGGGCCTAATCTGTGAGAGCTAAAGGCATTGAAGGATGTGTAACTCTGTTCAGTCAGAAGAGACAAATACATAATCTATCTTGGTGTCCTTCTGAGGTTGTCACCAGCATAGAAGCTAGCTTTTACCACTTCAAGTCACTTGATGTGATATATAGAAACAAGCGAGAGAACTGGATGTAGCAAAGATTATGGGGCCATGCAACATACTGGTGTAATACTGAGATAGCCCAAAATAAATATATCTCAATCAAGCTAATTCAGGCCGGTCACAACATTATTCATCTCTCTGACAATGTGAAAAATAATTCCAGCTATGTTTTGTCCATAAAATGCAGAACAAATTCAATATGGCTAATTATTGTTTCCATCAAGCTACTCTCAATCATCATCTGATTGATGGAAGATGTCAGGCTATTCAGTGCTATTGAGCAGCATATACTCACCAATTTTCAATTCAATGTTTCACCAGGACTGGTCAGCTCCAGACCTCATATCCTTGGTTCAAATATAAATCAGGCTATCAGTGCTATTTGGTGCTTCTCCCCACCCCCTATCAGTCTGAAGAAGGGTTTCGGCCCGAAACGTTGCCTATTTCCTTCGCTCCATAGATGCTGCTGCACCCGCTGAGTTTCTCCAGCATTTTTGTGTACCTTCGATTTTCCAGCATCTGCACTTCCTTCTTTAACACATAAGACCAACCCTTATCTGCTTGCTCATAACCTATATCTCTCCATTCCCTGCATATTCATGTCTCTTTCCAAAAGTCTCTTAAATGCCACTATCGCATCAATCTCCAACACCACCATCTCTGGCAGCATGTTCCAGGCACTCACCATCCTCTGTGTAAAAAACGTACCTAACAGCTCCCCTTTAGACTTTGCCCCTCCCACCTTAAACCTATGCCCTCTAGTATTTGATATTTCTATCCCAGGAAATAGGTTCTGACTGTCAACCCTATCTCTGCCGCTCATAATTTTAAATATATAATTTTAAATGTATCAAGTCTCCTCACAACCTCAGGCATTCCAGAAAAAAACAATCCAAGTCTGTCCAACCTCTACTTGTAGCTAATGCTCCTAATCCAGGCATCATTCTAGTAAACCTCATCTGCACTCTTTCCAAAGGCACCACATCCTTCCTGTAATGGGGCGACCACAACTGCACATATAACTGAAATCAAAGAGCATCAAGGAGAAAAATATTCCCCTGTTTAGAATCATTCCTCACAAAGCATCTTCCCAACTATTAGTCGATTGAATGGATCTGTCACAAGCTAAGGATGTATACCCAATTCCTTAACTTCCTTCACTGTGGCCCTCGCACTTGTTTATTTTATCTGCACTTTCTCCATAGCTGTGATACTATATTATCACTCTGTTTCCTTTCTCTTTCTACTAACTGCTGTTCGCAGGCATGGTTTTTATTGGAATTATGCATAGATATTTTTCGTTGATAGCACGTAAAACCAAGTTTTTCACTGTATCACGTGTGACCATTACCAACACCAATACAAAGTGAGATGTAATTGTGGCTATGGGAAGTCAACCATTCTGGTCTCAGTATTTCCACTGGTGACTTCCCACTACATCATGTCAGAAATCAGGAGGTTCGCTAATGGATTGTGTTAAGGACAATCGCAGATAGCATTAAGGACAATCCAAAGCGATGTTATTGATACATAAATGGAAAAGGGGTAACTAGAGAGAGAGTGGGACCCCTCTGGAATCAAAGCAGTCAATTCTGTGTGGAACCACAGGAGATGGGCAAGGTCCTCAATGAGTATTTCTCCTCTGTTTTTACCGAGGAGAAAAACAGAATGACGGGGAAACTTGGGGCAGTCAAAGGAAATGTTTTGGAGTATGAAGGTCAGTATTGTGGTCGAAGAGGTGCGGAAGATACTATCCTGTATGAAGGTAGACAAATCTCCAGGGCCTGATCAGATACATCTGAGGACCATGTGGGAAACTAGAGAGGAAACTGCGGGAGCCCTGGTTGAAATTTACGAGTTGCCATTAAATACTGGAAGACTGGAGAGTGGCAAATGTTGTGCCTCTATTCAAGAAGGACTGCAGGGAAAATGCTGGGAACTACAGGCCAGTGAGCTTAACATCTGTAGTTGCTAGAGAGTGTTCTGAGGGATAGGATATACATGCATTTAGAGGGACAAGGGCTGATTAGCGATATTCAGCATGGTTTTGTACGTGGGCGGTCGTGTCTCATGAATCTGATTGAGTTTTTTAAGATGTGACCAAAAAGGTTGATGAGGGCAGAGCTGTAGAGGTGTATATGGACTTCAGCAAAGCATTCACCAAGGTTCCACGTGGTAGGCTGCTCTGGAAGGTTAGATCGCATGGGAGCCAAGGAAAGATCGATCGATTGGTTGAGGAGTGGTTGATGGTATTTAATACAGAGAAATGTGATGTGTTGCATTTTGGGAAGTCTAACATGGGCAGGACCTACACAGTAAATGGTAGGGCTCTGGTGAGTGTTATAGAGCAGAGGTATCTAGGAGTGCAGGTACATAGTTCCTTGAAGGTGGAGTTGAAGGAAGATAGGGTGGTCAAAAAGGCTTTTGGCACATTGGCCTTCATCAGTCAGAGTATTGAGTAAACAAGTTGGGAGGTCATGTTGCAGTTATATATGACGTTCATGAGGCTGCATTTGGAGTATTGTGTTCAGTTTTGGGCACCATGTTATAGGAAAGATATCAAGCTTTAAGGGTACAGAGAAGATTTACGAGGATGTTGCCAGGAGTAGAGGGTCTGAGCTATAGGGAGATGTTGAGTAGGCTGGGACTCTATTCCTTGGAGTGCAGGAGGATGTGGGGGGGGGGGGGGGGGGTGGGGGGGTGATCTTATAGAGGTGTACAAAATCAGGAGAGGAATAGATAGGGTAGATGCACAGGGTCTCTTGCCCAGAGTTGGGGAATTGAGGACTAGAGGAAATAGGTTTAAGGTGAAGGGGAATATATTTAATAGGGATCTGAGGGTAACGCTTTCACACAAAGGGTGGTGAGTTTATGGAATAAGCTGCCAGAGGAGGTAGTTGAGGCAGGGACTATCGCAAATAGGTACATAGATAGGACAGGTTTGCAGGAATATGGGCCAAATGCAGGCAGATGGAACTAGTGTAGCTGAGACATGTTTTCTGGTGTGGGAAGTTGGGCCGAAGGGCAGGCCCATCGCGTCTATGACTCTGAGGACTGATGTTAAAGTTGAAATACACAGGGCTATAGAAATTTGAGTGGAATAATTTAGAGTTTGGGTGAAGCAATACATCGTGAGAATTATTCACAAAATGGAAATGGGTAAAGGGAGAATTGGAGAACCTTTTGAAGTCCAATGAATTCCTTGATACAATGAATTTCTGTACAATGAATTACAATGCTCTTTAAATTATGATATGTCATGTAAAGTAAATATTAGGCGTGATTTTAGAAATGGAATCTTAATCAAATGTGATATCCAAATGTAAAACCAAATAATAGTTTTTTTTAATTTATTTTTATTTTTAATTTTTTTAATTTTTATTTATTAGAAGTAAATTACATTACAACCAATTACATTAGTACTCATCACGTATATCTTATTACAATTAATGTACGTCATTTTTTGCACTGATAAAAAGGAAAGGTTGAGATTACGAAAAAAAAGAAAGTGAAGGAAAATAGTGAAGGTGTAAAAACGTGACAACAAGAAAGAACAGAGACCCTGTAGAAAGAAATTAGAAAGAAAGGATTAAGAGATAGACCCTAAAGAAGTAAAAAAAAAGAGAAAGAGGAAAAAAGAGAAAAACAAATACTTTATTATAAGCATAACGAAAATGGGATATACCAACTCTCCAGCTTTCATCCCCCTTTACCTGACCTCAGTTTTTTTTAAAGTACTTTTGCACCCTATACTTGTAATAATTCTATAAATGCAGACCACGTCAGGTGGAAGTGATCTGGTTTACCTGCCAGGAAGAGTCTTATCTCTTCTAGGTGTAATGTTTCAAACATATTTGAAATCCATATGTTTATAGTTGGTATTGGAGCGTTTTTCCAGAATTTTAGGATTAACTTTTTTCCAGTTATTAACCCGTAATCTATTAATTTCTTTTGAAACACATTTAGTTCAGGACTATCTTCCGTTGTTCCGAAGATAATCCATTCTGCTTTTGGTATCAGTTTTATTTTAAATAATTTTGTAAAGATTTCAAAAATTTCAATCCAAATTTTTTGAATTTTTGTACAAAAAACAAATGAGTGCGGTATAGTAGCTTCTTGAGATTGACATTTATCACAAATGGATGATACATTTGGGAACATTTTATTAATTTTAGTTTTTGAATAATATAATCTCTGTAAAATTTTAATTGTTTAAAGTGTGTCTTACATTAATCGAACATTTATGCACGTTTAATAAATGTTCATTCCACCTTTCCTTTGAGATTTTAATAGCTAATTCTTGTTCCCAGTCTCTTCTAATACCTTCCGTAGATGGTATTTCTACATTTAAGATAATATTATACAAATATGATATTAAGTTTGCTGATTCAGCTTTTATCTGCATTGCTTCATCCAATACATATGCTGGGATATTATAATGATCTTTTGTATATTTTTTAAAATAGTCACATATTTGAAAATATTTAAACTATTGATTATTTCCCAGTTTATATTTTATTTGTAATTGTTGGAATGATAGTAATTTTCCAGTTTCATACAAGTCACCGAATGTTTTAATTCCTAGTCTATCCCATTGTATAAAAGATTTGTCTGTAATAGAGGGATTAAACGAAGGGTTATTAACTATTGGAGATAAAAGCGATAGATTTCTTAATTTTACATTTTGTTTTATTTGTTTCCAAGTTCTGATTGTACTATGTATAATTGGATTTTTGTTATAATTTATGTTATTCAGTTTCATTGGTGAGAGGAGGATCGCTCCAATGTTACCACATGAGCAGTCCTCTCTCTCCATTACAATCCAGTCCACTTGCTGGGCAGAGTTGTCCATCAGTTGGATCATATTTTTAATATTTACTGACCAATAATAATACATGAAGTTAGGGAGTGCCAAGCCCCCTAATACTTTAGCTTTGTTCAAGTGTGTTCTTTGTATTCTATGGGATTGATAGTCCCATATAAAATTTGTAATGTCCGAGTCCAGGTTTTTTCAAAACTTCTTTGGTAGGTATATAGGAATCGATTGAAATAGATATAAAATTTGTGGTAAGAAGATCATTTTTATTGCATTTATTCGGCCTATTAAAGACATCGGAAGCGTTTTCCAAAGTTTAATTAATGTATTTAATTTATTAAGTAGAGGAGCATAATTTGCTTTGAACATGCCTTGATATATTCTGGTGATTTCAATACCCAAGTATTTAAATCTTTCTGTAGCTATTTTAAAAGGGAATTTTAAAAGATGTGTTGAGTCTTTCGGTTTTATTGACATAATTTCACTTTTATTCCAATTTATTCTGTATCCAGAAAAGGATCCAAAGTCCTCAATTAGATTTAATATGTTTGGTATAGTAATTTGAGGTTTTGTAATGTACAATAATATATCATCCGTGGATAAAGATGATACAATACAATTGATACAATACAATACAATACAATACAATTTATTTGTCTTTTGGACAAATTTGTCATTTGGACCCCGTTGAGGTCCAAACGAAATGTCGTTTCTGCAGCCATACATTACAAAACGAAGAAGACCCGAGACACAACACAATTTACACATACATCCATCACAGCGCTGTGATGGAAGGCAAAAAAACGTATCTCTCCACTGCACTCCCCCCCCCCCCCCCCCGATGTCAGAGTCAAAGCCAAAGCCCCCGGCGGGCGATGGTGATTATCCCGCGGCCATTAAAGCCACACCGGTTAATGCAAGGTCGCGCACCAGGTCTTGGTGTTAGAGCCCCGGCGTGCGCTCGCAAAGTAAGGCGGCTATTCCAAGCCGCACGGGGCGACGATGTAAAGCCCCGCTCCAGGTGCTCTTCAACCCCACAACTCGGGCGGGAGAAGTCGCCGCTGCGGAAGCCCCGAAAAGCGGTCTTCCACCAGGGGACCCGCGGGCTTCAGGTGTTGCCGTCCGCCAGACCCGCGGTTGTAGCCTCCGAATCTCCGGGGGTCGGGTAGCAGCAGCGATTGTCTCCACCACAGCTCCACCAGCTCCGGACTCGGCCAGCCCCGCGATGGTAGGTAGTCCGCAGCTCCGCAACTGGAGCCCCAGGTCGTTTCTGCTGGAGGCCGCTCCACGTTGCCCAGCCCCAACGACAACGGAGACCCGACAAAGAAAAGGTCGGGTCTCCCGTGCAGGGGAAAGATTTTAAAGTTCCCCCCCCCACCCCCACCCCCCCCCACACACATACCCCGACAAAAAAAATAATAAAAAACTACATAAAAATGAGACAAAAATAATAAAAAGACAGACGGACTGCAGAGGCCGCTGCAAACGAGTCGCGCTGCCCACCGCGATATTTTATTATTTGAGTATTTAATATTATACCCATGGATATCTGGATGTGTTCTAATTTTTTCTGCTAAAGGTTCAATTATGAGAGCAAACAACTGTGGTGATAATGAGCATCCTTGTCTGTTTCCCCTTGATAGTTGAAATTTCGAGGATAATATGTTATTAGTTAGTATTCTAGCTGTAGGTTTATTATATAATAATTTAATCCATAAAATAAAATTCTCTCCCAGTTGGAATTTTTGTAATACTTTATCCATATAATTCCATTCTACTTGGTCAAATGCTTTTTCAGCATCCAGCGAAATAATTGATAATTCTTGTTCTTCAATTTTGTGTGAGTGCATTATATTGAGTAGACGTCTCATATTATTAGATGAATATCTGTTAGGGATAAACCCCGTCTGATCTGGGTTTATTAATTTACTAATATATTTACTTAATCTTCTAGCTAATGTTTTCGCTAATATTTTTTAATCTGTATTTAACAATGCTATAGCTCTATATGAACCCGGTTCTTCTATATCTTTGTCTTTTTTAAGTATTAGTATGATTGTTGATTCAGCTAATGTATCGGGTAATATTTGTTTTTTAAAAGCATATTGATACATTTTTTGTAACCGTGGTATAATTTTGTCATAAAAGCTTTTATAAAATTCATTAGTAAATCCATCAGGACCTGGAGTTTTTCCATTCTTTAATGAATTTATTGTGTCTTCTAATTCCTTGATTGAAATTTGTGCACCCAATTCCTCTTGTTCTTTCAACTCTAACTTTGGAAGATTACAATTATCCAAGAACTCTGTAATTTTATTGGAGTCCATTGTCGTTTTAGATGTGTACAAGTTCTCATAAAATTGCGCAAATCTTTTATTAATATCCTTCGGTATGGTTAGTAATTCCCCTCTATCTGATTTAATCTTTTGGATCGTATGTTCTTTTTCTCATTTTTTTAGTTGACGAGCAAAACGATTATGCGGTTTATCCCCAAATTCAAAGTGTTCCTGTTTTGTAATTTGGAAAAGTCTTATAAGTTTGGCTGATAATAGTTTATTTAATTTAAATTTCAAAATTATTATTTTATTATGTTTATCTATTGATGGATCTTTAGCATTATCTATATCCATTTGTCTAATAAGTTCTTCTAACTGTCATTGTTCATTCTTATTCTTTTTATTTTGAAAAGCTTGGTATGAGATTATAACACCTCTAATAAATGCTTTAAAAGATTCCCATAGTAAAGTAGGCGATATATCTGGAGTGTCATTTATTTAAAAAAAGACGTCCATTTGTTCTTTTAAATATATACTCGCTTGCGGATCTTTTAGGATTTGAGAATTGAATCTCCAAAACAATTTATTCTTAGACATTCCTTCCAGTTTTAAAAATAAAGTTAGTGGTGAATGGTCTGAAATCGAATTTGTATGGTGTGCTGGGTTCACAGTGTGAGGGATTAATTTTGTATCCACCAGGAAATAATCTATACGTGAGTATGTTTTGTGTACCATTGAATAAAACGAGTATTCCCTGCTAGTCGGATTAGCAATTCTCCAAACATCTGTTATATTGGTATTGTTTATATAAGTATTTAAAAGTTCACTAGTTTTAGATTTCGTATTCCCTCTCTGTTTTTGGCTTGATTTGTCTAAATACGGATCTAGAACACAGTTAAAGTCTCCTCCTATTATAACATTTTGATAATTAAACTCTGCGATTATGTTCAGAATTTTATTGAAAAAATGAGGTTTGTCAAAGTTAGGCGCGTATATATTTACCAAGGTAATTGGAGTATCATGAATTTCTCCGGTAACTATCAAATATCTCCCTTCAATGTCTGTTATGGTATTCTTTGCTTTGAATGGTATACCTTTTCTAATAATGATTGACGTACCTCTAGATTTCGAAGTATATGAAGAATGATATATTTGACCTATCCATTTCGCCCTCAACCTAGCTTGATCCTGGGATTTTAGATGAGTTTCTTGTAAGAAAATGATGTCAGAATTGTACAGTTTCAGCTGAGCTAATATCTTATCCCTTTTAATCGGTTCATTAATACCTCTTATATTTCAACTGCAGAATGAGACTCCTCCTAGGTTCTTTTGTTTAACATCTTGCATTTTGAATAATTATAATACCTTTAAATCTTGCGGTGCATCCATGTCCCAGGTCTCTGGGTATTGGGGGAACATTTGCATTACTGAGTTTTGTTGGCATATCCCTTTTACGCTTATCACTAAACACAAAACACAAACATGTGACTTTATGTGGTAATAATAATAATTAAAAACAAATTGAAAAAATGAAAATACAGTGTCTAAAATGGTCGACACTGCAACAAGTGGCCCACCTGTAGATGGGAGAAAACCTTGTTTCGACTTCCATTGTTGATGTTAAACAAATAACTCCGCACCCTTGGTTAATCATAACATAATAGGACGGGGCCTCACAATCAGATATATAATACAAATTTACCCTATATATTTCATTATAACATATCATATATATATCGCAATTTTAGCTACTAATTATTAAACGAATGATTTTACCTTCAATAATAATCAACTGTTGGTTGAAGGGGCTAATGAAACGCGCTCCTGGACCTGAGCTAATAGGTTAATTGGCTCAGTGTTTACTGTTGTTTTGTCAAAAGGGAACTTTAGGATATTTTGCAACAGTCCAAAATGTCAACGCAATCCATCATTTATTTCTTTCACAAATTTAATAATAGAAAAAAAGAGCTGGAAGAAATGTTGTTCGGTGTGTAAACATAAAATTGGCGAACGGGAACAGATAATGCCTAAGGATAAATTGTACCATGGAGGGAGGCAGAGACTGCAAATATCATAAGCTATTATCTTAGCAAAATGCGCATGCTGCATATTACATCAGAAGAACTAAGGGTCGGTATGTTACAATACTTACGTTCAGCGGCGTTGCAATTCTGCCACTGGCCGTGTGCGCGATTTTGGCGCCTTTGAGGGGGGGGTTAAAACGCGGGTTTCTCCTACCTTGTCCTGGATTATATTTCGTTGGAGTGCAAGCTTTTGCTGAAGAATCGTTCCGATGGGCGTTCTGTGTATTTTGTTTTAAAAATCCCCCAACAAGTTCAGCGCTGGTTATTTTAAAATCAGCTTCTAAAGCCGTTAACGCCGACAACGGGGACGGATTTCACGCACGGGACAAGTAAACAAAAGCCGTTTATTTTATGTATAAAAGTGCTCCTTAAGATGTCTTTAATTCACATTTTAAGTTGCGAAACGGTGATTTCCCCCCCGAACGAAGCGGCAGTATTTTTCATGCCGATACGGGTTTAAATTCATCGCAAATGCAATGTTCCAATCGATCGCGTTCCAGAAAAACCCACTCGCAAAATGATTTAAATGGCCATTAATTTACAGGTATTAAACATTAAATTCCTTCCATTTGACCTATAAATCCATGACAATGAGATTTAAAAATTATGTTATATTGTGAATTCCTGTGTGAATGTTATTTGGACACTTAGGCTATTTAAAAATGTTAATCTATTCTTAAGAAATTGATAGATGTTTCGATCTAGTAATTGAATTTTGTAATTAGCTACAATTAGGTAACTACCTAATCATACGCTTTAATTTCATGTCGTCTAAGTAAGATTGTTTCATATTTGTTTCAGAATGCTTCAATCTATAATAACTGAACATTTCTTTCAGTTCCCTTAATTTTTAAGAAAGTTATGGGCTTTTGACTCTCCTCGATCACAGCTTTTGTGTTAATGAAAAAGCAATAGGGAACAAGATGCTAATTTCCGAGTATGAAAATGGCCATAACTTTTTTAATACTGAAGATATGAAAGTGAATTAGGTGTCAAATTAAACTTCTTTTTATGCTATATCTGATGGGATACATTACAGACTTGATTTTTAAAATCTCAAAATTTTGTAACATTGCTACTAAGGGGGCTTCAAGAGCTTGGACCAGTGCTTCATGTGAAGGCAGGTTGTAGGAAAGAACTGCAGATGCTGGTTTAAATCGAAGATACACACAAAATGCTGGAGGCACTCAGCGGGACAGGCAGCACCTCTGGAGAGAAGGAATGGGACCCGAAACGTCACCCATTCCTTCTCTCCAGAGATGCTGCCTGTCCTGCTGAGTTACTCCAGCATTTTGTGTCTCAGGCAGGTTGTAGCCCTTGTGCATTAATATTTCATTCAACAACTTCGGATAAACAGGCCTTACTGTTTTTGTCAGAACTGGTGAGTTCTGATGTAAGGTTCTTCACCCTGTAACAAAAATTCACAGATGCAATTTCTTCACAGATGCTGCCTGATCTGCTGGGTTTTCCAACATTCCCTTCCGTTTTGGATGTCCAGAAATTGCAGTTGTCTACATCTGGCAGTTCATGTGTTGCTTTTCATTCTCAAACTACGGACACTGATGGTAGGGCCCTATTGAGGAAAAGAGAGACCATGTGAGCAGGTCTAAAGTTACCAGCAGATAGGTTATATCGCACATGGGATACTTGAGCAGAAGAACAAACAGCTGGAGGAACTCAAGAGTCAGCAAGCATCTGTGGAGGGAATTGGACAGATGACATTTCAGATCGGGAATATTATTCAGATTTAATCATCAGTCTGAAGGGTCCTGATGCAAAGCATCATCTGTCCATTACTCTCCACAGATGAGCGTTTGTCGGCACTGGGCCTGTACTCGCTGGAGTTCAGAAGAATGACGGGGGGACCTCATTGAAACTTACAGAATAGTGAAAGGCTTGGATAAAGTGGATGTGGAGAGGATGATTCCACTAGAGGGAGAGTCCAGGAATAGAGGTCAGAGTTAGAATTCAAAAATGTTCTTTTAGGAAGGAGATGAGGAGAAATGTCTTTAGTTAGAGGGTGGTGAATCTGTGGAATTCTTTGCCACTGAAGGTTGTGGAGGCCAAGTCAGTGGATATTTTTAAGGCAGAGATAGATAGATTCTTAATTAGTATAGGTGTCAGAGAATATGAGGAGAAGGCAGGAGAATGGGGTTAGGAGGGAGAGATAGATCAGCATTGATTGAATGGCACAGTGGACAAGCTGAGCCAAATGGCCTAATTCTACTCCTATCACATATGACATGACCTTATGATGCTGCTCTACCTGCTGAGTTTTTTTGTTTGCTAATTTGTTTTTAGTCTGCATAGTTTGTTTATTGCTTTAGATTCCAGCATCTGCAGTTTCTTGTGTTGCCATTTGGCACACTTGGCTTTATCAGCTGGATGACGGAACATAATAGCAGGGAGTTTATGGTACAACATTATAAAAGATTGTTTAGGCCACCCCAAATGTTGTGCCAGTGGATGAGTCTCCCTTGGCGGGAGCCATAGAGGTAAAAGGTCTTAATTCATTACTACAAGCAGGCATTTTGGACGATCCTCTGGAGAAATTCTGGAGAAATACTCGGGAGAATCTCCCAAACTAAAAGTACGTTGATCTTGTTTATACTCTTAAAAACAAGGATAGCAGCTGGTGTTTGAATGCAATTTCAAAGGCTACATTAATATAGTTTGACCACCAACAATGGGTCCATCAAATGACATATTTACAATAAGAGCACATCTTAACTGACAGGATAGACACAAAATGCTGGAGTACCTGAATGGGTCAGGCAGCATCTCTGGAGAAAATGGATAGGTGACGTTTTAGGTCAGGATGCTTCTTCAATCTGAAGAAAAGTCCTGACCTGAAGCATCATCTATCCATTTTCTTCAGAAATGCTGCCTCACCCGCTCAGGAACTCCAGCATTCTGTGTCTGTCATTGGTATAAACCAGCTTCTGCAGTTCCTTGTTATAGCATTTTAACTGAGTATTCAGAACATCTTATTGCCTTCCAGCACAGTGGGGAATGTGGAGGAGCCGTTGTGTTGGATGATTATGTCAAATTTTTATGTAGTTGCGTGTCTTGTTGCTTTTATGGTATGACTTTATGGCAAACCAAATTCCTCTTATGTTGCAAAACATACTTGGCTAATAAATTACGATTATGATCATGATTATGATTATTATGACAAAGTAATTCACACATGGTCTTAGACCTTCAGACGACAGAGAACCCAGACACCCAAAATTAGTGTTGTGAGGGTTGAGTCTCTAAATACACCAATATCCCAACTACAGAGGAAATATGCTAATGATCCTAAACCCTATAAACCTTTCACCAGGAAAGATTGCTCTTCGGCCCATGCCAACTAAGATGTCCCATCTACTAGACCCTCCTGTCCACATTAGGCCATATCCCTCGAAACCTTTCCTATCCCTGTACCTGTCCAAATACCTTTTAAAAATTATTATAGTACCTGCCTCAACTACGTCCTCTGGCAGCTCGTTCCATATAACCATCACCCTCTGTGTCTTTCAGAACACAGACTGTTAGTTACACTGTGGGAGTTCATAAAAATTGACAAGTAATTGCTTCGATTGACATTTGTGCATAGATGAATGATACAAAGTGCAGTAGTAACTCAGCAGAGTTTCTGCAGTGTTCTTGTGTTGTAAGTTTTATTATGTACAGTATTCCCATACTGACTATCTGTCCTGGGCCTTCTCGTTGTCAGAGTGAGGCCAAACGCAAATTGGAGGAACAGCATCTCCTAATTTGCTTGGACAGCTTACAACCTAGTGGTGTGAACCTTGATTTCTGTAACTTCAAGTAACCCTTGCTTTCCCTATCTCTCACGTCCCTCCCCCACCCTAGTCCTCCAACTAGTTTCACCTATTCACACAAAGGGTGGTGGATGTATGGAACAAGCTGCCAGAGGAGGTTGTTGAGGCAGGGACTATCCCAACATTTAAGAAGCAGTTAGACAGGTATATGGATAGGTTTGGAGGGATATGGACCAAATGCTGGCATGTGGGAATAGTGTAGCTGGGACATGTTGGTCGGTGTGGGCAAGTTGGGCCAAAGGACCTGTTTCCACACTGTATCACTCTATGACTCTATGACTCTATAGCTGTATCCTCCGGTAGCTCATTCCATATACTCACCACTCTTTGTGTCTTCTTATTGAGTCCACACACAAGATTAGAAGTTGTTCAGCCAGAGCTGAACACACTTCTCGGCATCTGCATACAATGGTGTCTGTCTTGTGCTTCTTGTGCTTCTTGCGAGTCATGGTGGAAAGATTGGTGGAAACAGGGCCGTGACGTGAATGCTCTTTCCTTGAGTCTACTCTTTGTGTAAAAAAGTTACGCCTCAGGGTTCTTTTATATCGAAGTCACGTGAGTGGCTACGTGAAGAACCCGCCAGCCCGCATGCGCGTCAATACGTCTAACGCATGGCGCATGGACAGTCTGGGAGGAGCGTCGGTTCCTCCAGCGGTAAGTTTAAAAACCTCTCAGGTAAGTGTAAACTTGCTCTGAGGTGTTTTGGTGTACGGTATTTTTTCAACAGAACCTCTAGGTTTGATTATGGAGAAACCTAGAACCAAACCTAGACGGGCCGTGGTAAAACCGGCTGCAGAAGACTGTGGGAGTGCGGGAAGCCGGCGGCCGTATATTTCATCCTCAGTGTCGCTGGCAGCTCCAGTTTGCTCAGCCACCTCAGAATTAGTTCCTGTAAGAAGCAGTTTGGCAACCATGAAGCGGGGTAAAGCCAAACAGAAATCAGTGAGGCAAGTCCTCTCAGATGATTCAGGCCAGGAGGATACTGCTCCCACATCAATGTCTGATGTGTTAGGCCGTTTATCACAGATGGAGCATCTTATGGAAAGGATGCTGGCACACAATATGCTCCGTGTTACAGAGGCATGCTCAGGCAGTTCTATTCAAACGCCTGATGCAGCTCCTGGTACAGGGCTGCTTATTTCCTCCCACTCAGATGAGGGGAGTTTCGGAGATCTGTATACAGCTGACTCCAAATATGAATGTGTGCCGGAAGCACATGCTGTAATGCATGATTTGTGTGATTCGCATAAAGAAGAGTTGCCCGCTCTTGCCTCCAAATTTGCTGTTCCTTCGCGGACAGGCAAGCCACTTCTAGGGGAGTTGGCCTCAAGCATTAGCTACCTCACTTCCCACCAACTAAAGGAGGAAACTATGGTGGAAACGACTGCAAAATACCCCAGTCTGGAAAATTGTGCAACTTTAAATGTGCCCTTAGTCAACGCCTCTATTTGGGGTTATATTGGGTCCAACATCAAAACCAAAGAAATGAAGCTTCAACGCATCCTGAGGTTATTGTCTGCAGGCATCACGGCCTTTGCCAGGTCGATCGATGGCGTTCAATTATCTGAAGTTCAGCAGGATGCTATGGCACTGATGTGCAACGCCCATTTTGAAATAAACTGTTTCCGGATAGATGCCATCAGGCCAGTACTGAACCCAAAGTTCGCACATCTGTGCAAGGCCAGTAATATTCAGCCTCCAAAGCTCCTCTTCGGAGAAGACCTGGGCAAACAGGTCAAGGACTTGCACGAGGAGTCTAAAGCAGCGGGCATGTTTAAAGCATTTCTTATGAGCAAGTCTCCGCTCTTCCAGCGTCAGCACCCCTACGCCTCTACCAGCAAGAAGTGGTTTTCTGAAGCCAGTGGGAACTCCAGATTTGTCCTACCCGGTCACAGGTCTTTTTTAGGCCTAGGCCCATCCTGCCCATCATGGAAGATGCGGCAGCCTCATGTCCCAGCAGCTCAACCTTTCAGAGCGAAGGGGGAAAAACAGAACCAGAATTAGGGTCCGCTGGGCCTGATATCGAACCACCTGTAACCTTTGAGGTAGGTGGGTCTGGTTCTATCAGTCACATGGGGTGTGAGGAGGAATTTCAAGTTGGTGGTGGTTAAGTTTGTTCTTGCATGAATGGCGTCAGATAACTTCAGACTCGTTTATATTGCACAGTATTAAGGGTTTCAAAATTGAGTTTTTGCCTAACTCATTTCCACCCACACAAGATACGGCGAGTCGGTTGTATACTTGCTCCAAACAAGAGACTTTGGATATGCAAGTGGAAATACACGCATTGCACAAAAAAGGAGTAATTGAGGGATCAATTTATGAAATAGATCAATACGTCTCTAATATATTCTCCAGGGAGAAGAAAGATGGTGGATGCCGTATCATCCTTGATTTGGCGAAATTTAACTCATACGTGCAGTATAGACATTTTAAAATGGAGAACTTATTTACTGTTAAGCAACTGATTTCTGAGGGCTGCTTTATGGCATGCATCGATCTCAAGGATGCATATTATTCGGTTCTGATTCACAAGGATCACCGGAGATATCTGAAGTTTAGCTGGATGGGGCAGCTGTAGCAGTTTAAAGTGTTACCTAATGGATTAAGCTCAGCTCCTCGTTTATTTACCAAACTGCTGAGGCCAGTGCTCGGCCTGCTCAGAGCTAAAGGGCATATTGTTATGGGCTATATAGATGATATTCTGATCATCGGGAGAACAGTGCATTTGGCAAAACTAGCTGTTTCAGTGCGAATCTCATTTTTGAGAAATTGGGGTTTATCATTCATTCAGCCAAATCCAGGTTGATACCAACGAGGTCTATTGATTATTTAGGGTTTACTCAGTGGAAATGTCTGTGACCCTGCCCAGGGGGAAAAGACTAGATTTGATGGAAGCCTGTAATAACCTTCTGATTGCAGAAGAGCCATCTATTCGCCAGGTGGGTAGAGTAATTGGCAAAATAGTGGCTGTCTTTCCATCCGCTCGGTTTGGGCCTTTGCATTATCGAAATCTGCAGCGTGCAAAGGATCAGGCACTTAAATTCCACTTAGGTCATTTCGAAGACCTATGCAGTTGTAGCCTAAATCTAAAGCGGAGTTACAATGGTGGACGACCAATATTCAACATTGCTCCGGTGGGGTTTTGTCTAGTAAACCTTTAATTACACTGCAGAGTGATGCAAGTGCACTGGGATGGGGAGCTTTTAACACCATCTCTAGTTGTGGCGGCAGATGGAACATGTATGAGTTACCATTTAGCCATCAATATGGCATCAATTACCTGGAAATGCTGGGGGCATTCTATGGTTTGAAGGCTTACTGTGGGAAGCTACATGATGTGCATGTTAGACTTCAAATCAATAACACTATGGCGGTGGCATATATTAATCACATGGGTGTAAACAAATCAGTATCCTGTGATACTTTAGCTAATCTCATTTGGAATTGGTGTATAGACAGGAGGATTTGGATCTCAGCTGCTTACTTGCCGGGTAGATTTAACACGGTGGCAGATACTAGATCTCGTAATTTCAATGATCACACTGAGTGGATGTTAAATCAAAAAGTATTTAACAAAATTATTGCTCATTATGGAACACCTGATATTGATTTGTTTGCCTCCAGGCTTAATCACCAATTACCAAGATATGTAGCATGGGAGCCAGACCCAGGGGCGGAGGCTATAGCTGCATTCTCTCTAGACTGGGGGGGGGAATGTTCTTCTATGCTTTCCCTCCTTTTTGCCTCATTGCTTGCAAAAAATCATGCAAGACTTCGCTTCGGGTATTTTAGTAGTGCATAACTGGCCTACACAACCATGGTTCCCTTTACTGTTAGGAATGCTAACGGAACCACCTATGGTTGTTCTTAAACATAAATATTTGCTTATTGATCCCGTCTCTCGGGAATCTCATCCACTACATGACAGAATCAACCTGTTAATGTGCAGACCCTAAGAAGACCTTTCCTGGGGCACCCATTGGTATCCAAATTTATGAGGGGTAGTTTTACCCAAAACCTTCCTAGGCCCAGATATAGGGAGATATGGGACATTAATGTAGTATTAACGCTACTTTGCAGTTGGGCACCAGCTGCATCTTTATCTTTGGTCCAGCTCACCTATAAATTAGTCATGCTCATGGCGCTCGATTCAGCGCCATGAGTCCAGTCGTTACAGAAATTAAGGCTGGATAAGGCAGTTATATCCAATAATAGGGTAACCTTTTATATAGATCAGCTTGATAAGCAAAGTAGACCAGGTGCGCTGGGGCTTAAGCTGGAGTTTTTGGCATATCCACCAGATCGCAGGTTATGTGTCGTTATATCTCCCCTGAAGCCCAAAAACCAATCAAATCTGTTTAACCTTACCGACTGCCTCGAGGATATAAAGTGTTGGATGGCCCAGAACTTCCTCCAACTAAACGAGAGTAAGTCTGAGGTCATCCTTCTCGGCCCCTCGGACTCAATCAAAATGATAGCAGGCAGCCTTGGAAGCCTTACCCCACTACTCAAACCTCACGTCAAAAACCTTGGCGTGATATTTGACTCAGCACTGAAATTTGACAAACAAGTCAATGCCGTGGTAAAAGCTAGCTTCTTCCAGCTTCGGACGATAGCTAAAATAAAACAATTCCTCCAGTTTGATGACCTCGAAAAGATCATCCACACATTCATCTCCTCCCGCCTAGATTACTGCAACTCCCTTTACACTGGCATCAGCCAATCTTCCCTGTCCCGCCTGCAACTGGTCCAAAACGCCGCAGCGAGACTCCTGATGGGCACCCGAAAAAGGGACCACATCACCCTGATCCTGGCCTCTCTCCACTGGCTCCCTGTGCGGTTCCGTATAAACTTCAAGATCCTCCTCCATGTCTACAAAGCCCTCAATGGGCTTTCCCCCACCTACATAAAAAGTCTTCTCACCCACCACTCCACCTCCAGGCCCCTCTGATCGGCCGACTTGGGGTTGCTGAATATCCCACGGTCTAGGCATAAGCTCAGGGGCGACCGCACCTTTGCGGTTGCAGCCCCTAGACTGTGGAACAGCATCCCCTTTCCCATCAGAACTGCCCCCTCCATCGACTCTTTTAAGTCAAGACTAAAGACTTATCTATAATCCCAAGCCTTTCCTGACGTCCTCTGAGTGAGGGCTACATGTATATATGTATGTAGTTTGTTTTGTTTATGCTATTCTTATAACAAATGTAAAGCACTTTGGCCAACGAGAGTTGTTTTTTAAATGAGCTATATAAATAAATGTGACTTGACTTGACTTGAGTTGACATATATTAAAGAATATATATATATATTTTTTTTAAATTTTTATTTATTAGAAGTACATTACATTACAACCACATACATTAATACTCGTCATTTATATCATCTTACAATTAATGTACTCCCTTTATTTATTTTTTTACACTAGAGAAAGAAAAGATTGAAAGAGAGAAGAAAGTGAAGGAAAAAGTGCAAGTGTAGAAAAGTGTAGAAAATGTAACAACAAAAAAGGACGAAGACCCTATAAGAGCGAAATTAAAAACAAAAAGAAAAAGAGTTAAGAAATAGGCCCTAAGAAAAGAAAAGAGAAAGAGAAAAAAAAGAGAAACAAATGTTTTTTTTTTGAGCATCACGTAAATAGGACATACCAACTCTTCAACTATCATCCCCCCTTACCCGACCTCAATTTTTTATTTTTTTTTAAAAGTACTTTTGCACCCTATGTTTGTAATAATTCTATAAATGCAGACCACGTCAGGTGGAAGTGATCTGGTTTACCTGCTAGGAGGAGTCTTATCTCTTCAAGGTGTAATGTTTCAAACATATTTGAAATCCACATATTTATAGTTGGTATTGGAGCCTTCTTCCAAAATTTTAGAATTAGCTTTTTTCCAGTTATTAACCCATAATCCATTAATTTCTTTTGAAACACATTTAATTCTGGATCATCTTCCGTTATTCCGAAGATAATCCATTCTGCTTTGGGTATCAGTCTTGTTTTAAATAACTTTGTAAAGATTTCAAAAATTTCATTCCAAAATTTTTGAATTTTTGTACAGAAGACAAATGAGTGCGCTATAGTTGCTTCTTGGGATTGACATTTATCACAAATAGATGATACGTTTGGGAAAATTTTATGAATTTTAGTTTTCGAATAATATAATCTATGTAAAATTTTAAATTGTATTAAAGTGTGTCTTACATTAATCGAGCATTTATGCACTTTTAATAAGTATTCATTCCAACTTTCCTTTGAAATTTTAATAGCTAACTCTTGTTCCCAGTCTCTTCTAATACCCTCCGTAGATGGTATTTGTGCATTTAAGATAATATTGTACAAATATGATATTAAGTTTGCTGATTCCGCTTTTATCTGCATTGCCTCGTCCAGTACATCTGCTGGGTTATTATGATGATCTTTTATATATTTTTTCAAATAGTCGCATATTTGAAAGTATTTAAAATATTGATTATTTCCGAGTTTATATTTTATTTGTAATTGTTGAAATGAAAGTAATTTTCCAGTTTCATACAAGTCACCAAGCGTTTTAATTCCTAGTCTATCCCATTGTGTATAAGCTTTATCTATAATAGAAGGACTAAACGAAGGGTTATTGACTATAGGTAATAAAAGTGATAAGTTTCTTAATTTTAAATTTTGTTTTATTTGTTTCCAAATACGGATTGTACTATGAATAATTGGGTTCTTATTATAGTTTATGTTATTCAATTTCATTGGAGAGAGGAGGATCGCTCCAATGTTTCTAGAGGAGCAATCCTCTTTCTCCATTACAATCCAGTCTACTTGCTGGGCGGAGTTATCCATCAGTTGAATCATGTTTTTAATATTTACTGACCAATAATAATACATAAAATTAGGTAGTGCTAGACCCCCCAATACTTTAGATTTATTCAGATGGGTTTTTTGTATTCTATGTGATTTATAGTCCCATATAAAATTAGTGATATCTGAGTCGAGTTTTTTAAAAAACTTCTTAGGTAAGTATATAGGAATTGATTGAAATAGGTATAAAATTTGTGGTAAAAAGATCATTTTTATTGCGTTTATTCGGCCTATTAAAGACATCGGAAGCGTTTTCCAGAATTTAATTAATGTATTCAGTTTATTAAGTAGGGGGTCAAAATTTGCCCTGAGCATACCTTGATATGCTCTGGTAATTTCGATTCCCAAATATTTAAATTTTTCTGTAGCTATTTTAAAAGGGAATTTTAAAAGATGTGTTGAATCTTTCGGTTTTATTGACATAATTTCACTTTTATTCCAATTTATTCTATATCCAGAAAAAGATCCGAAGTCTTCAATTAAATTTAATATATTTGGTATAGTGATTTGAGGTTTTGTAATATACAATAATATATCATCCGCGTATAAAGATATTTTATTATATGAGTCTTTAGTATTATATCCATGAATATCAGGGTGTATTCTAATTTTTTCTGCTAGCGGTTCAATAATGAGAGCAAACAGCTGTGGTGATAATGAGCATCCTTGTCTATTTCCCCTTGATAGTTGAAATTTCGAGGATAATATGTTATTAGTAAGTATTCTAGCTGTAGGTTTGTTATATAGTAACTTAATCCATAAAATAAAATTCTCTCCCAGTTGAAATTTTTGTAATACTTTATCCATATAATTCCATTCTACTTGATCAAATGCTTTTTCAGCATCCAGCGAAATAATTGATAATTCTTGATCTTCAGATTTGTGTGAGTGCATTATGTTGAGTAGACGTCTCATATTATTAGAGGATATATAAAGGTTACAAAGGACCTTCGAGGCACCGAACTGGCTGTTTTCGTCAGTCATCAAAAAAAACACAGAAGGGTATCGGTGCAGACCATTTCTAGATGGTTGAGACGTGTATTAGCATTCGCAGGAGTGGACACTGATGTATTTAAATCTCACTGTACCAGGGCTGCAGCTACGTCAGCAGCAAGAGTCATGGAAGTTCCGCTGGACCACATCCTAGCGACAGTGGGATGGGCGAATGAGCGAACCTTTCAAACATTTTATAATAAGCCTATTACCAGGCCTGGTTTATTTACTAGTAATATTTTAATTTCTGTTAATTAATCTATTGTTTATCCCTGATGCAAGGGACCATTATTATTATTTCCATTAAAAGCATGGACGTGTTTACGTTAATATCATGTTTCAATGCAGTATGTTTCTTCAGCCATGTCTGATTAACTGGGCAGTATGTCTGCATGGACTCTGGTTCACTGCATGAAACCACAGAGCTTTGAAGTCTTCACGTGACTTCGATATAAAATAGTAAGATTAAATGAGAACTTACCAGTTTGAAGTTTGATCTGTATTTTATGAGGAGTTATGATGAGGGATTACGTGAAGAGCCCGTCCAGCACGCATGAGCGACATTCTTCAAAGCAGCGGTGTCGAATCACAGGAAACACAATAATTGAAATAAACATAGTAAAGAAAAGGAGAACTAAGATACCAGTTGATCTATAATTGAGGGTGGGAGCGGAGGGCACGTAATCCCTCATCGTAACTCCTCATAAAATACAGATCAAACTTCAAACTGGTAAGTTCTCGTTTAATCTTACTATTTTACTTCGGAGTCACGTGAGTGACTACGTGAAGATTTTAAAGCTCTGTGATTTCAAACCGTGTAACAGTTCATACTTCACTCGCTGCCGAAGTCATTCAAGGGAGGAAGTATGTTATCGTAATCAACCATAATCTGTTTGTAAACAATAATGGTATCTATTAAACAATAACAAAAGACAAAATGCTCCCCCGGGCTTAAATTATATATTTTTGCAGATTCTAAAACTCTTTCTGCAAATAACTCAGGTTCTGCTAGCGGCTTGTTGTAGAACGTTTGGAACGTTTTCTCCATGTTCATTCTTTTAGCCGCCGATGTGGGTGCTGCCCTGGTGGAGTGAGATGTATATACATCAGTATCTATTCCAGCAGCTCCCAGTACCTGCTTGAGCCATCTTGAGATGGTTTGGCTCGACACCCAACCATGAGGTTTCTTGTGGCTGACCCATAAGGCTTTTTTTTAGCAGCTCCTGAATGGTGAATGAGACCCGGTCTGGTGTTATAACCATGTTGTCCAGTCGCAGTAAGTGGAGGGACTGGACTCTTTGTGCTGAGACTAGTGGCATCAGCATGACCGTTTTCAGGGTTAGCTTTTCCAGGGTGAGAGACCTGGCTGGGGACCATCCCCTTAGGTATGTCAGCACCACACTGACATCCCAGATTTGGGTATACCTAGGTCTAAGAGGGTTGGAGTTGACTATACTCCTCATGAGTTTGATCACCAGCTGGTGAGACCCTATGGCCTGTTGTCCTGGCACCTGTTTTAAGTAGGCTGACAGCGCACGTCTGGCAGTATTGATGGCGCTGTAGCTTAATCCTTCATTATGGTGAAGGCCCCCCAGGAACTCCAGTACATTGGTTATGGTTGCAGATGAGTACGTTGTCCCAGTAGTCGAGCAGTATCTTTCCCACTTCCTGATGCTCGTTAGGTATTGTTTCCTGGTGGACATACGGTGTCATCATGTTGATGGTCCTGTCAGACAATCCCAGTCCCAGCAGTGGTCTTTTGATAATCTGCAACCCAGTAGGTTAATTTTGTCATGGCATGGATGACTTATGCCTGATACAGGGTGCGTCAATAGGTCTGGGCTACTGGGAAAGGTCATAGGAGTTTCGATGACCATGTCGAGGACCACTGGGAACCATGGCTGTGTAGGCCAGTTGGTACTATCAAAATACCTGAAGCAGATTCCATCTGTATTTTGCGTAGTACCCTACAGATTAAGGCAGAAGGGGGGAAAAGCATAGAAGAAATAGGTCCCCAGTTCAGCGTGAATGCATCTATCGCTGCTGCCTCAGGGTGTGGTTCCCAAGGGACATACATTGGTACGTGGTGATTTAGTCTGGATGCAAAGAGATCGATATCTGGTGTACCATATTGCTTTGTAATTTTAGCAATAGCTCTAGGATTTAACATCCATTCGGTGTTTATCATTGAATTTGCGTGACCTGGCACTGTATTTAGCTTACCTGGTAGGTAAGTTGCTGATAGCCAAATATGTCTATCGACCCACCATTACCCGATTGTGTTGACCAAATTGTCACATGATATCGATTTTATTCCGCCCATACGGTTAATATAGGCCACCACCATGATATTATCAATTTGTAAACGAACATGCAAATTGAGCATATTCCTAGAATATGCTTTTAAACCATAAAATGCACCCAACATTTCCAAATAATTTATGCCCAGTGTTTGAAGTAAAGATGATTCTAGGTTAGTCCATCTACCACCTGTGCTGGATATGGTATTAGTTGCTCCCCAGCCTTGAGCACTGGCATCTGTTTGTATAGTTAACGTTGGGTTATTGATGATGATAGGGCTGGAACTATGCCAAACTCTGTAACTCTGATATTGCTTCAATGGGTAGTTTCATGGTTCGGTCAAAGTGACCTGCATGTCGTTTCAACGCCTGTACTTTTGCCCTTTGTAGGTGCTGATAGTGCAGGGGTCCAAATTGTGTAGCTGGAAATGCTGCTACCATTTTGCCAATTACTCTTGCCACTTGTCGGATGGTTGGTCGATTGCTTACCATTAAATTGTTGCACGTCTGTGCCAATTCTGCTGCTTTACCTTTTGGCAACGTTACAGACATGTGGACTGAGTTAATTGTGAATCCCAGATAGTCCATAGTTGTGGATGGCGTCAACTTAGATTTATCTGGATGTATGACAAACCCCAGGGTTTCAAACAATTGTTTGGTAGCTAATACAGCTGATTTAGCCAACTCCATGGTTTTGCCTACTATTAGGATATCATCAAGATATGCCATGACAATATGTCTTTGTTTCGTTAATGTTGCCAAGGCTGGTTTTAATATCTTGGTAAATAGTCTAGAGCTGATGTCAACCCATTAGGCAACGCTTTATACTGCCATAGTTGCCCCATCCAGGTAAATTTTAGGTATCTGCGATGACCCTTATGAATGGGTACTGAATAGTAGGCATCTTTTAAATCAATGCTTGCCATAAAGTATCCTTTGGAAATCAGTTGCTTAGCAGTTACAAATGTTTCCATTTTGAAATGTACATACTTAACAAAGGTATTTAGTGAGGTTAAGTCAATGATGATGCGACATCCACCATCTTTTTTGCTTTTGGTAAATATATTTGAGACAAATTCCAAAGGTTCATGTTTGGATTTCTCAATGACACCCTTTGTAAGTAACCTCACCAGTTCTGCTTGAGCCTCTAGTTTCTCTTTGGACTGAGAGGGTAAAGACCCTTTGGGGTACGTGCTGAACTGGTGTGGCATGTTTTCTTGAATGAACTCTATTTTGTATTCCCGAATGCTGTTAAGTATATAACTATCATTCGTG